>WAAF01006579.1:0-22763 GCA_013400475.1 Tricholaema leucomelas
ATCTGCTGTCTTAGGATAGTAGGATAGGATCGTAGGATAGGATCATAGGATGTCAGGTGTTGGAAGGGACCCAAAGAGATCACTGAGTCCAACCCACCTGCCACAGCAGAACTATACTATCTAACACAGATCACAGAGGAACGCATCCAGACAGGCCTTGAAAGTCTCCAGAGAAGGAGACTCCATGACCTCTTTGGGGNTAGCCCTCCGCTGGACCCTTTCTGGCAGATCCCTGTCCTTCTTCAACTGGGGAGCCCAAAACTGAACACAGTATTCAAGATGAAGTCTCACCAGGGCAGAGTAGAGGGGGAGGAGAACCTCCCTTGATCTGCTGGACACACTCCTCCTAATAGACCCCAGGATCCCACTGGCCTTCTTGGCCACAAGGGCACATTGCTGTGCCATGGTTAAGTTGTTATCCACCAGGACCCCCAGTGACAGAATCCATATATGAACATAGAAGTCCTGGTCAGAGAGCGACACTTTTGTCTGCCTAAGAGGACTATACAGTATCACATACAATATACACAGAAAGTGTCATAGGGAGTCATTCACTCTTGACTGGATATAGGCTTTCAATAAAACATATCATGTCTGTTTCCTTGGACCAGCATTCCAAGGAAAAGGTCATAAGCATCATAACCAGCCATTTCCTCCTGTGCTATTGCTGTTTACAGTCCATACTACCATATGCTGAGGAGGTTGCATCCTTCACTCACTCTGCTCTAGTATACAGAAAGTTGCCTTTTCATAGGACCTTTGGAAAATTCAGGTTGGAAAACACCTCAGGTGACTTCTAGTCCAACCTCCTGGCCAAAGCATGGTCAGCTCCGAAGTCAAACTGGGTCTCTCGCAGCTGTGTGCATTCAGGTCTTCAGAACTGCCAGGAATGGAGAACTGGATATGCAGTCTCTTGGAATGGCTAGCCTGGTCCACTGCTTAACTGTCCTCAATGTCAAAAGTTTTTCATTATGATCTGAACTTCTCTTGTCAGTTTATGTCCACTGTGTCTCCTCCTTCAGTGCACCACTGTGAAAAGTCTGATTCTGTCTTCTTCTGCTGCTAAAGAAAACTTGCTTATATTTTATTTTCATGGTGGATATAAATAAGCCGAGAATGAAGCTGAGCTGTGGAAAATACAATCAAAAAGCACTGGTGCCTTCTGTATTGATTGCAGATGATGTGAGTGTCTGTAAGCATAAGAAGGCTTTCAGCTGCTGTTTCTTAGGAAAACAATATATGCTTATATTGCCCACCAAAAGCATACCGTGAGCTTGGTGCAGTGTAACAGGGATGATGTATTCCAGAACATAATGACAATACATACTACATTTAAAGACAATACATTTCACCAATTTGGTTAGATGGGCTGCACCCCTGCAGTGGTAGCAATCAAGAAGAAACCACAGCATGCTTTACTCTGTCTCTTTTAGGATGATGTGGGTACCTCCATGTTTTGGCTTGCATCGCGGGCTGTCCGGACAGTCTCACAGTATCACAGTATTACCAAGGTTGGAAGAGACCTCATAGATCATCAAGTCCAACCTGTTACCACAGAGCTCAAGGCTAGACCATGGCACCAAGTGCCACGTCCAATCCTGCCTTGAACAGCTCCAGGGACGGCGACTCCACCACCTCCCTGGGCAGCCCATTCCAGTAGCCAATGACTCTCTCAGTGAAGAACTTTCTCCTCACCTCAAGCCTAAATTTCCCCTGGCGCAGCTTGAGGCTGTGTCCTCTTGTTCTGGTGCTGGCTGCCTGAGAGAAGAGAGCAACCTCTCCCTGGCTACAACCACCCCTCAGGTAGTTGTAGACAGCAATAAGGTCTCCCCTGAGCCTCCTCTTCTCCAGGCTAAACAATCCCAGCTCCCTCAGCCTCTCCTCGTAGGGCTTGTGCTCGAGGCCTCTCACCAGCCTCGTTTCCCTTCTCTGGACATGTTCAAGCATCTCAATGTCCCTCTTAAACTGGGGGTCCAGAACTGGACAAGGGCAGTTGTGTTCAGTATTGACTTCATAGGAAGCAGAGTTGAATATGTCATCATTTGTGTCACAATTCTAAGTATAGGAGGTATACATACTACTTGTAAGATGCTCTGGACAGTGAATATATTCTACATTGTGGGGCACTTTGCCGGCAGAGCACCTGGGTAAAAATGACTCTTGGTTCACCAATTTGGTTAGATGGTCATTCTCCACTTTATTTCCATGTCACAGTGAGTTATATGCTTACTTGGAAGAGGTGTGCATGGCTAACTTAGCTTAGGATTGGTACATGTGGATAGCACACAGTTGGTCCAGGGTTACAAGCATGGTATGGATAGGTGATATTAAAATAACAATCTATGGGGCCAGCCCCTGGGCTGGCTAACCCAGCCCCCTTGGGCTGGCTAACTCTGCCCACATGCAGCTGGCACTCCACCCCCCTGCAAATAATGCTATTATTTACCACCTAGTATCTTAAGCCCAAGATAGACTCAAGGACACTTCCCAGCAAGGGTGGTCATATTTATCATTTCACGTCCTTTTGGCAAAAATCCCTCCACAGCACTCCAAATCCCTTCTTCCCCCCAACCCTTCATCTCTGGAGTTTTGAATGGGGGAAGAAGAAGGTGCAAAATCTTCTTCCTCCCCTGCCTTGTGGGCTTGAAGGGGAACAGCAAAAGGCACCCTTTCCCCAGGTGTACTGACTCGTAGGAAAGCGAGTCAGTACACATGTGGACTGGGTGGAATGGGATGGTGATTGGCTGGATTCTCCATGCCCAGTATATATGGAAAATGGATGCTTTGTCTAGGAAAAAAATATCACTATAGTAAGGAAGAAAGCAGATGGGGTACCCACTTTGACACCGTTCCTGCCTTTGCATGCTTCCTGGTTTTGCATGGTTGCCGGTTTTGCACTGTTCTGTACAGTTAGGTTCTAGTCCTGCTCTTGCACAGTTCCTTCTGCTCCCCCATGTGCTAGTTTGAGCCTAGCTAGAGTGTTTTGGTGAAAAGAACTAGATGATAGGCTGAGAAATGAAAACAATGGTGAGGACTGCTTCGCTCACAGTCTTGCTGAGATGTGTAGAGAGGAAACGCAAAACAAAAGATAAGGTCACTTTGCTCTGCACTTCGCTTGGGCACTTAGCTCAGGCTGCTGGCTGAACTCCATCTTGCTTTCTAACCTCACCCTCCATTTGCTTTGCTGATTCACCTTTGCTTCTTAATCCTCTTGGCCAAACCTCCATTCTTCCTTGGGACTGGGGTAAGGTTGAGAGGGGTAGGGGGAAGGTGAGGAGTGGTTGAGAGCCCCTCCTGGGGACTCAGCTTTCTGGGAGGGGAGTTGTTTCTGTATTACTTTGTATATTTCTGTCTATAACTGTATATACAGTAAATATCTGCTTGTAAATTGTGCCAGCTGTAAATATAAGCCTCATTCAAATTTCCAGAGCTGGCTGAGTCTAGTCTGGGTGATTTCTAAAGTGTGGGGGGGCGGGGGACACCCAAACCATCACACCCCACAAGACCATAAGTTCAGCAAGTCCTCAGATCCATTTCAGAGAGAGCTGCCAGTAGCACCCAGACCTGGCTTCTCTCAGACCACGCCATATTCTGTCTTCCTGCTCGCTACCCCGAGTTGGGCAGCATGCCAGTAGTTTGGCTTTTCCCTGTGCTGCTAAGGCAGTGCTGCTCCATGATCTTTTGCCTTCCGGAAGATGTGGAGGGTTTTATTCATCTTGGACTTTGGTGTGTGGATCTGCAATGTGGATATAGCTTGCAGTTTCAGAGGCTGCCACAGAGAAATTCAGCAGGGATCATCTCCAACTTCCTACCTCGCCTCTGTGAGTAAAATCTGCCATTCTGTAGGTTCTCTGCTCAGCCTGCTTTATAAGTGGAGTAAAGCTGTCTTAGAGCTTAGACTGTTCCATTTTCTGCCTTTCCTGAGTTACTAAACTTGTCCATAAGCATCCTTGTGAAGATGTCCCAACCACGTTAGAACCTGTAAATAACCCTTAACTAGTTCTGCATATAGTTTGGGGGTGGGGGTCTGGGGAAAATAAAAATAACTCTATTTTTGTAATTCCTGCCTCAGTGAATTAATCCCCAACCAAATCATTGTAATCTAGCTCTGGCAGATACTGCAACTTAGTACTACTTCAAGATCAAAATCGGCCTAAGTCTTCCTAGTCAATGGAATTGAGTTTGGAGTTCTTTCCACTGTCTCGGTTCTAATTTCAATTCCCAGTGACTCATATTTGACAGAACCAATAACAACTTATAGAGTGCCCTCCCCTCTCCCCCACTTCTTTCCCCAAAGAAAGGAATTAGATGTAGAGAGAGGAAAAGGTAAGCACACCCAAATAAATAACCTCACTCTGATTTGGAAGTTAAAAGAAGTTTAACAATAAATTTAAAAGGTATCTGAGGTAGGAAAGTTACAAAGGTATAGGGAAGGGAAAACAAATACAAAATGTGTAAATACAACCAGATTTTTGATGGTAAGGCATTTGTCTGCCTGGTGGGTTATGGCCACGTGGTGAGAACCAGGAACAGGATGATGATGCTGGTAAGCAGGGAGGCAGGGAGCACAGAGAGAGAGAGAGAAGGAAGTCCCCCTTGCTTTCATAGACCTTTAGACAGGAAGGAGGAGTGGGATAACCATGAATCCCCTGGTGGCATTCAGACCCACCCCTGGGGAGGGGTCAAGACCACCTAGGGTCAGGTTCAAGGTCACTCCCCCTGGAGGGTGAACCCTGTACATTCACTATTTCTGAAGTAAGTACATCTTTGAGAGAATTACCTAGACCCTTTCACTGGAGAAAGGCTTTTCACCTCTGAGAAGTGATTTGGAAGATCTAAGGAAGACATTGAGAGGAAAGCAGCCTGAAGGAAATCAAACAATGCACTAGTTGCAGAAGTGGGTGAGCATATTAGGGCATCAGCATGCAGCCTTCAATCTATATTTGCCCCCTCCAAGGAGTGGCTTGTGCACTCAATTATTTTCTGTATGAACAATATTTATGCTCAGAAGAGAAAAAGGAGGCCCAAGGCAAAGTGTATACCTTGATCACAGAGTGTTTTGCACCAGCTAGAAAGCAAATAAGGAGATGGATACACACATTGTCTTTTGGATCTGTGCTTGATAGACAAGTTGCTTGTCCTCTAATTACTCTTTGCAGCAGCACAGACACCTGAGGCAGCTGTGGAAAATCACAAGGATGAGAAAAGCTTTTATGTTGTACAAGGGTATGCAGAATAAACGTTCAGCTTGTGTTTTTAGGTGCAAAGTCTAAAATAAAGAAGCAACTTCTTTTGAACACTTTAAGGTGGGCAGCTTGAGTTCAAAGAAATAGTTGTCATTTCCAGTCTGTCTGTGACTGGCAGGTGTGGTGAGAGCCAAACGAACAGCCCAGGCAAGTGTCGTCCATGCACTGATCTAACACAGAGAATATTTTCAGCATCCGTGACAAAGGCAATGTAAGTCTGCTCTACTTTCCCCTTTAAGCCACTCCAAACAACTGCTATGGCAGGTTAAGTAAAGAAAATAAATTTCTTTATTCAGTTCAGCATTATTTTTTTTTCCACTTTCACCAGTTGCCAGGATAGGGGCAAGACAAATGAAATTTAATTCCTTTGTCTAGGTAGAAATGTGCCAAACCGCTAAACTGCTCTGCACCTCCCTTTCTCAGTCCATACAATGGACCCCTTCAACAGTCTGCAGTCTGCTGAAGTTTTAAGCTGGCTCCTTAATCAGCTGTGAAAGCTTTAGTTTTTGTCCTGATTTTGCTGGGACAGAATCACAGGCCAGCCATGGGCTGCAGGCTGTTAGCAGTTCTGAGTTAGCCAAGACAGCTGACTCAAGTTGGCTCATAGGTGCACTCCATACCGTGAGTGTCACACTCAGTATAAAGGAGGAATCTTGCTCAGGAAAGGGGAGCTCTCTGCTAGAGTTTGCTGCTTTGGTTCTTCCTTTCCCTGCTTCTCTTGCTTTTGAGGACTGATTTGGTGCTTACTGTGACCGTTGAACTTTTGCTGGGCTGAGTATAACTGTGTGTACCTTGCTTTTGCACTTGTATTCATTTGGCTATTTTCATTTCAACCTGTTGGTCTTCTTTTCCTCATTCTCTTTCTCTGCTAGGAGAGGGATCATTGGATGATAGAATATAGTTTAGCCCCAAATATGGACTAAGCAGAGACAGCTTTGTGTATATCATTTTCCTATGTGATTTTCTTTCTTACACCACCTCTCTTCCCTTTAATAGTAGGAAAATAACATTGTGAAGATAAAAGGGCTCATGTATGCAAAGATTTTGTACTTAAGGGCCTAACTGAGGACTTCATGTTATGACAGCTAGAAACTTGGAGCCAAATAAACAATAAAATTAGGAAAGCCACATGTGTATTTTAACAGAGTATATTAAAGTACATGCTGCTTGGACTTAATCAGGAAATTCATTTAATCGGGACATCTCTTGAAGCAAACCTAATTTAAGCTTAATGACATTTAATAGTGATAGCTATGGCTTGGTGGGGATGGTAATTCCATTTAATTGGGATGCCTCCAGGTGATGCAATGGTGCTTGTGTATATGTGACAACTGCAGGCTGGTTCTGTTTACCCAGCAGCAGCCTTCAGTCTGTCTTGCTGCCAAGCACCAACTCAGAGCAAGAAAAAGGGTTTGAAAGTCATTCACTGCCGCTTGAATTTGGCAGGAAGTGTGATATTCACTCTGCATTAGCAATGATAGTTGGTCTCTTGGCTTCTGTCTACATAGCTGTGCTTCCCCAGGAGGGCTCTGTTCTCTTTCACCTTCACAACATCTTCCCCTAGCTTCCCAGGACCCATCCCATGCAGATAAGCTTGCTGAACAGCCTCCTAAAGAGTGACATGAATATTGCAACGGCACCTGGTGTCAGATGAAAATTCAAGCTCGTCAGGGTGAAGGCCATCCATAGGGGTGTCCCAGGGAAGCGATGTCTAAGGCAGGTTGCCAGCACTCTCCCTTTCAGTAATAGAGACGTTAACCTCCATAGCTCTTTTGGAGCTATTGCTGATGAATTAACATTCTCTGTGTTTGTCTGTGCAGTCTCTGTAGCACCAGCATCCAGCTTATTACTGAAAAGCTCTTTGGAGTACCTTGAATAGGAAAGTGTCCAGGAAAGCCAAATTTCAACCTTTTAAAACTCCTTTCTCAGTCTCAGTGGGATGTGATTGTGAGGAAAAAGATTGGCCATTTCAGTTTCCTCTGTAGAACTCACTACATCCACAAAGTGTAACACTTAGATCTTGTCTGCACATAAAAGTGGCATTGATTTAAATAATCAGGTTTAAAATGAATTTAACGGAACTGGTGCAACCTTTTATGTGGACTTTAAGTCAATTTAAAAGAGCCTTTTATCCTTATTGCTCAAGGGTAAAGTCAGATAATCATAAGTGATTGAGTTAAAACTTGTGAAGAAGTTATTGTCTCTTCAGATGAAGGCCATTTCTGAAATTCATACCCCATGCCCCCTGGCAGCAGCTGGAATTGAGATTCTCACCCCGTTGCACCCCATGACTTTGCAGGTGTTTCAGTTCACTGCATTGCAATTAAAAAGGCAAATTGATGGCTCTTCCACCACTGAATCTGTGGCTTCCTAGTGTCCACAGTGAAGCAGCATCAAAAAGGGGCAGGCAGAAGAGTTTCATCCCAGGAAGTCTGGAGGGCAGCAGCAGGGAGAGACACCCTTTAAAACAATCATAAAGCAGAACAAGTTCTCTACTGATATAAAGAATTTCATATCTTGACTACAATTAACTTTAAGGCATTTATATCAATATGGCAATGTTGAAACCTCTGACACAAATTGCATGAAGTAGGGAGAGGAGAGCATCACTGGAAATAGACTGGCCCCGACACACATCCTTTAAGTATTTACAAGCACTGACCAGATCTCCCCCTCAGTCTTCTCTTTTCCAGGCTAAAAAGCCCAAAGTTCTTTAGCTTTCCTTATAAGAGAAATGTTCTAGTACCCCAGTCATTTTTGTAGCCATTTACTCTGCTGTCTCAAGAAGTTCCACTTCCTTCTTGAACTGGGAAGCCCAGAGCTGGACACAGTATTCCAAATGAGGTCTCACAAAGCAGAACAGAGGTGTGGGGAGAACCTCCCTCTACCTGCTTACCACACTCATTCTTGATACATCTCAGGATACCATTGGTTTTCTTGGCCACAAGGGCACATTGCTGGCTGGTGGTCATCCTGTCATCCAGCAAGACTCCCAGGTCTTGTTCAACAGAGCTGCTATCCAACTGGTCAGCCACCTGTACTGATGCATGGGATTATTCCTCCCCAGGTGTAGTATCCTACACTTGCCCCTGTTAAATTTCGTAGAGTTACTCTCTGTCCAACTCTACAGCCTCTCCAGGTGACTCTAGCTGACAGTACAACCTTCGGGTGTGTCAGCCAATGCTGAGAGCTTAGCGCCATCAGCAAACTTGCTGAAGGTACCTTCTAGCCCTTCATTCCTCCAACCCTGCAAATATGCACATATATATATACCTGCACATGTGAGTATGTGTGCACATGTGTCCATGCGGGTTTATATGGATGGTCTGAGCTGTCTCTGGATTTGTGTCACAATCTCAACAAGAATTATCATAGAATCATAGAATCAATCAGGTTGGAAAAGACCTCCAAGATCATCCAGTCCAACCTAGCACCCAGTCCTGTCCAATCAACCAGACCATGGCACTAAGTGCCTCATCCAGGCTTTGCTTGAACAACTCCAGGGACGGTGACTCCACCATCTCCCTGGGCAGCCCATTCCAATGCCAATCACTCTCTCTGGCAAGAACTTCTAGCATCCGTCCTAGGCCTCTTCTGGCACAACTTGAGACTGCGTCCCCTTGTTCTGTTGCTGGTTGCCTGGCAGAAGAGACCAACCCCCACCTGGCTACAGCCTCCCTTCAGGTAGTTGTAGACAGCAATGAGGTCTGCCCTGAGCCTCCTCTTCTCCAGGCTAAACAACTCCAGCTCCCTCAGCCTCTCCTCATAGGGTTTGTGTTCAAAGCCTTTCACCAGCTTTGTCGCCCTTCTCTGGACACATTCCATCACCTCAACTTCTCTCTTGTCACTACTGATTGCCACTGTCTAAGCCTAATCAATTTTCTACTCTCTTACAAGTCATTTGCTCAATGTGTACTTCTCCAGTTTGGTTATGGGGAGCCCATAGGCTCTCTGGACTTCTATTTCAGTGTGTAATCACACTCACAAGGAAGGTTTTTTTCTTTATATCAAGTCAGATTTACCTTAGCTTAGACTTTCGATCACTCCTGAGCCTCCTCTTCTACAGGCTGCACACCCCCAGCTCCCTCAGCCTCTCCTCACAGGGCTGTGCTCCAGGCCTGTTTCTTTTTTCTTTAACTTACCTGGAGAAAAGGAATACCTCCATTCCTACCAGATGCCAGAACTCCTGAAGACTGTTTCAGCCTTTAAAGAAGAACCTACTTGCACTGAGGAATTTCTCAGAGGATGTGATCTCCCCTACCCTCAGCAGTTCTGCCAGAACAGTATTTCATTGCTACATTATTATGCACAGAAGTGCACACTCAAGCCATTTCTGTTTACTCAGAATAGTGTTTACTGATATATGTTTTGCAGTTTACTGTTTCTTATGGAAGATGATATTGTATATACAAGAGTAAGTAGAATATATGTAGCACAGTCATTGCCATCACGCCCAACAAGTTGACGTATTTGAATATTCAAGATAGATAAGATTTCTCTAAGGATTACCCCTCAGCACATTCACCACATTTAATTTTGTGTTGTTATTTAAAATTCCTTCCAGCACGTTGCTCAGAAAAAGAGAGAGGGTAAAAAAAAAGAAAGAGCTGTGAATACTTTCTTTGAGAAAACATTGCCCATGCTTCCCATAGCCTCCACCCTTGGGATCTTTGGAAAGCAGTTTTATTTTCCCTCCATGCAATAAAGGGCTCCATCACTGAAGATCAGTCCAGAGCCATTATTCTAGAATGGAGTTTGGGGAAATTGAATGCTGACTGTGCAAATCCATACCCCTCGTACCTTAAATACCCTGATGTAATTGCTCAGTATTTCATAACACAATTACATGCTGAAAAACTGACCTAGTTATCAGATGCTGCTGGGAAGGAGTTTGAAGAGCAGTCAGTGTTTAAATGGAGACATTTAAATGATGAGAAAGTAAAGGCTCAGGAAAAAAAGGAGACAGGATTTCTCCTTTTGTGTCAGGAAGCACAGACTGGAGCAATACATAATTAAAAAAAATAAAATAGGGAAGCCTGTCCAGGCAAGAGTCACATTCTAGCCCTGGGGTGAGAACACTTGCAATGCATGCACATGCACAGGCTCCCTCCAGCATCACTCACTGTTACCCCATGGTCCTATATGTACTTCTCCCTCAATATTCCTCACCCTTCATTGGCAGCTGCTTCAGTTCTGTTGCTTCCTCCTCTTCATGCTGCCTTCCATCTCTCTGGCTCCTCGTCCCGAGTCCTCTATTTAACCAGACGAGTTAGCACTATGAACAAGTGTCTGATATAGAATAGAATCATAAATTCCCTTTGGCTGCCAAAGACCTTCAAGATCATTGAGTCTAACCATTATTGAACACTACTAAGTCTGATGCTAAACCATGTCCCTCAGCACCACATCTATGCATCTTTCAAACACCTTCAGGGGTGGGAATACAACTGTCTCCCTGGGGAGCCTATTCTAGTGGTTGGCAACCCTTTTAGTGAAAAAATTTCTCCTAATATCCAACCTAAACCTCTCCTGGTCCAACTCAGGGTAATTCCTTCACATCTTATTAGCTGCTACTAGGGAGAAGCCTCCAAAGCAGGCCAGAGACTGCCTGCTGGAAGTCCAAGATGGCAGTTCTCCTGATCCCCTCTTTACTCCTCCAGCAATTGCGAATACTTATCATTTTGTGCCCGAGACAGCCTCCAAAACATTAGATCACTCACAAGTTCTTCTGTGCCCAGAAACAGCAGGTCCAGTAGGGTGCCTTCCTCACTTGGCTGCCTCACCAGCTCTGCCTGGAAGCTCTCCACACACTCTAGGAATCTCCAGGACTGCTTCTTCTCTGCTGTATTGTATTTCCAGCAGATGCCATGGCAGCTGAAGTCTCCCATGAGATGCCTAAAGAATATTTTATCTGTCACTCCATCCTGATTGGGTGAGTTGTAAAGGACTCGCACCACAGTATCTGCCTCGTTGACCTTCCTCTTGATTCTTACCTATAAACACTCAAGCCTATTACCACCATCATTTAGCCCAAGACAATAAAAACTATCCCTGGCATAGGGTGCCACCCCACCAGCTCTCCTTATTTGCCTATCCCTTCTGAAGAGTTTGTAGCCATTGATTGCAGCACTCCATGTGTTAGCCTGGAGAAGAGGAGGCTCAGGGGAGACCTTGTTGCTGTCTACAACTACCTGAAGGGTGGTTGTAGCCAGGAGGAGGTTGCTCTCTTCTCTCAGGCAGCCAGCACCAGAACAAGAGGCCACAGCCTCAAGCTATGCCAGGGGAAATTTAGGCTTGAGGTGAGGAGAGAGTTCTTCACTGAGAGAGTCATTGGCTACTGGAATGGGCTGCCCAGGGAGGTGGTGAAGTCGCCGTCCCTGGAGCTGTTCAAGGCAGGATTGGACGTGGCACTTGGTGCCATGGTCTAGCCTTGAGCTCTGTGGTAACAGGTTGGATTTGATGACCTATGAGGCCTCTTCCAACCTTGGTAGTACTGTGATACTGTGATACTGTGACCATGTTTCTGTGATGGCCACTATATCCTAGTCTTCCCGATGCCCAATGGCTTACAGTTCCTCCTGTTTGTTTCCCATGCTATGTGCATTAGTATATATGTGCTTGAGCTGGTCTAATGATCTTGCCACCTTCTTGCAAGAAGAAGTCTGAATTCCTACATGGCTGTTCTCACACATGCATCTGTGCTTACTAGAATGGATCTCAATTCCCTACCTCCACTGAAATGGCAGCCCAAAAGACCTCAATGGCAAACCATTCTTTTAACATTTTGACGTGCTGGCTTTGGGCTTACTTCTAACAAGTGTGGCGCAGCTGACTTGCTGGAGGGCAGGGATGCCATCCAGAGGGACATGGACAGGCTGGAGAGGTGGGCCCAGGCCAACCTCATGACATTTAACAAGGCCAAGTGTAAGGTCCTGCACCTGGGTCGGTGCAATCCCAGGCACAGATACAGGCTGGGTGGTGAATGGCTGAGAGCAGCCCTGATGAGAAGGACCTGGGGGTCTGGGTCGACGAAAAGCTCAACATGAGCCGGCAGTGTGCACATGCAGCCCAGACAGCAACCCTGTGCTGGGCTGCATCAAGAGCAGTGTGGCCAGCAGGGCAAGGGAGGGGATTCTCCCCCTTTACTCTGCTCTCCTCAGACCCCACCTGGAGTACTGTGTGCAGTTCTGGAGCCCCCAACACAAGAAGGACATGGAACTGCTGGAGCGAGTCCAGAGGAGAGCCACGAAGATGCTCAGAGGGCTGCAGCAGCTCTGCTATGAGGACAGGCTGAGAGAGTTGGGGCTCTGCAGCCTGGAGAAGAGAAGGCTTCGAGGAGACCTTAGAGTGGCTTTCCAGTATCTGAAGGGAGCCTACAGGAAGGCTGGGGAGGGACTATTGACAAGGTCTAGTAATGTCAGGACGAGGGGGAATGGGTTTAAGCTGGAAGAGGGGAGATTTAGACTGGATGTTAGGAGGAAGTTCTTTACAGTGAGGGTGGTGAGACACTGGCACAGGTTGCCCAGGGAGGTTGTGGATGCTTCCTCCCTGGAGGCGTTTAAAGCCAGGCTGGATGAGGCCTTGAGCAGCCTGCTCTAGTGGGAGGTGTCCCTGCCTATGGCAGGGGGTTGGAGCTGGATGATCCTTGAGGTCCCTTCCAACCTAAACCATTCTATGATTCTATGATTCTAAGTCTGGTTTCGTGTCTTTCTCTCTTCAGGTTTATAGAGAATAGGAGAAGAAGAAAATAGATAACAACTGTTCCTCATGTCATCTGAGGGACCACAAGGAAGGATTCATATATTAAAATTCAGATGGAGGCAAGAACTTTATGAATGGGAAAGCAAGGGGAAAATAGTACTTGCTTGTTTTTCAGGAGTTTCTGTGTCCTTAAAGTTTTGACCTTGGTGCTATGCACTGTTCTTGCACAGTGCTTCATTATTAGGAAGTCCTGCTTGAGCCTTCTTCACTTAGGGTGTTAAAACGACAAGCAAGCTTCTCTCCCTTGCCCTCCCTTCCCTTCCTGATTCAAGTAAGTCTACTCTCCTGTTCCCTCTAGTTCTGGCTACTTGCTTTAAAGCCCCCTTTTCTCTTTTCCTCCCTCCCTTCTCCCTCCTCCTGAGTCTTCCTGACAAGAAGAAAAGAAGAGAAGAGGGATTTTGGAGTAAACAGCAAGAGAGTTTTGTGGCACTAATCAGTGTTTGCAAATGAAGATTAACAAAAGTGCAAACAAGCCTATATGATAACTCCACAGCCTGACCTAATCTTAATGAAATCTACAAGATCTATTTATATAAATAATAATGAATTTTCTTGCTTTCAGCGTGGTGCAATTTGCTCATGGAGATTACAACTGACATGCACAATTGTTTAGCTCGCATAAGTTCCCCAGCTTACTGACAGCTCCCTGCAAAGTGAAGACATGCAACTGACAGAGTTGTCTCAACTTTATTCAGCTCCAGCAGGAGGCTTCTCTTGCTTTTCTTTTAAAAATACATTCCTTACTTCCCTGAGGACATCAGGCAAGACTGAATGTGAGAGGAGGAAGATCTCTGAAAGCTGTCCTGATGGCATGTGGTGGAATAAGGAGAGATAGGTTTTTTGGGATTCTCCATTGGGAAGTATGGCTCAGGCTCACAGTTTTCTTGCAGAACACCAGTAGGGGCTGAGCACAGTGAACATGGAAGTGTATATCTAACTTTAAAACATTTGCATGGGGCAGTCCAACCAAGCACTGAATTACCAGCCACACATGAGGTAGAAGGACCATGGGGAAGGAGCTCATAGCTGAATCAGATGACATCAGCTCTAGGGCAGGTTCAGCTGTCTTCTGGACATGATTATTCCCATCTCATTGTGTAGGAAACCCGCACATTCCAGGTGTCCATCTACCCACACCAATACACAGTCACTCTTCCTCATTGTCCATGCGACAGCAAGGCTTACGTGGGTACTTTATCTCCGTTCTGCATCTTGTTGCATCTTCAACTAAGGTCTGATTATAAGATACTGGTGTCTGGGGTTCTAATTTAAATTCCTAGAGACTCTAATAATTTTGATAGAACCACTGACAATTTATATTAATTGCCCTTCCCTCTCCCCTCCCTCCTTCCCCANTCCAGGGAGCGGTCGAGAGAGAGAGAGTCCAAGAGCGGGTCCAAGAGAGTCCAAGAGCGTGTCCAAGAGGGGGAGAACAGGAAGTCCCCCTGCTCTTATGGGACTGGAAGGGGGAGTGGGCTAACCATCACCTGGGGGTGTCCAGACCCACCCCTGGGGAGGGGTCAGGACCACCTGAGGTCCGGTTTCGAGTTCAGGGACACTCCTCCTGAAGTGTTAACTGTATACAACTGATCATAGTGCTTAAGAGTGTTCTTTAAGATCTATGGAGAATAAAAGGTCCTAACCTTTCCTTGGGCATATCACAACTGACAGGTACCAGAAAATTAAGTGTGAAGGAGACTGAGAAGTAAATAAGGCTTTTGTAACTTCCCCCAGCAGGTGCTTTTGGCTGCTGACACCTTCATATCTTATGAAGTAGTAAATGGAGGTCAAGAGGAAGAAAAGGGTTATAAAAATACCATGGAAGGCAATGATTTCACTGCAGACATTTTAGCATCTCTCCTGCTGTCTGCCTGCTCATACATGGCAGACTTCTGCTAATTTGGTCTGACAATAAACTTTGAGGGCTGTCAAGTGCTGAGATATCTCTGTGTATCTGCATTCATGTTTGCTTATTGTAACTCGTCAGATAACTTTCCATCCCACAGGTTAAGAAGAAAAGAAGTAGTGCTGGATAGTTTTCCACCAGCTATTGCCCTTGCATCATTTATGATGGACTTTCATGGAAAATTAAATTTTGAAGAGTCACAAGTCATTTACCACTGCATTTACCTATCTTTCATAGACAACTCCTGCTTATTGCTGTGAGCTATCCATCTGTTTCTCTAGAGATCTGCCTGCCATATATTTTTGCCATATCTGCACCTGCAATATTTATGCTTACCATTTTTTTGTGCATTTGTTTATCTGTTTCTATTGTCTCTGCCTTTTCTTGTGTGTGTTTATGTAAGGAAGGAGCAGCATGCTGCTACCTGTCTCCATGCATCAACAAAAACAGCTCAATTACTTGAGGTTAGAAACAACAGCACATGAAGCCTCAAAACTCATAGGTACAAACCAGTCATACAGCATATTCAAACACTTATTGCTGAGACCAGCTGTGATCCTCAAAGGAAACCATGTGTCCAGGTGGCATTGTAGACACCAGGGGTCTTAAAACTTCTGTCAGTAAAGAGAAATTGGAGCACGTGCCTCTGCTGCTCCATGGGAAGATTGAATCAAAAGAGACAGTTGGACAGGGCTCCCCTAGGACACAAAGGTATGCAGGAAACCCTTAGATTCAGGTCCTTTGTGAGGGATACTGAAGGGTCTGGAACACAAACCCTATGAGGAGAGGCTGAGGGAGCTGGGGTTGTTTAGCCCGGAGAAGAGGAGGCTCAGGGCTGACCTCATTGCTGTCTACAACTACCTGAAGGGAGGTTGTAGCCAGGTGGGGGTTTGTCTCTTCTCCCAGGCAACCAGCAACAAGACGAGGGGACACAGTCTCAAGTTGTGCCGGGGGAGGTCTAGGCTGGATGTTAGGAGGAAGTTCTTGACAGAGAGAGTGATTGGCATTGGAATGGGCTGCCCAGGGAGGTGGTGGAGTCACCATCCCTGGAGGTGTTCAAGAAAAGCCTGGATGAGGCACTTAGTGCCATGGTCTAGTTGACTGGATAGGGCTGGGTGCTAGGTTAGACTGGATGATCTTGGAGGTCTCTTCCAACCTCGTTGATTCTATTCTATTCTATTCTATTCTATTCTATTCTATATCTTTTGCCTACGGAAAATACAAAGCAAGCAAAAAGCTAATTTGGGTGCTGACATGGGCTGCCCCCCAAATTGAAGGTCAATGCAAAGACTTCAAGTCAACAGCAAGAACAAAACCAAAACAAGCCACTGGCAAGGACAGAGCTGGTCACTAGTAATATGAAGGAGCTCTCTTTTCAGCACCTCTGACAAGCCCTTCTATTTCATAGTTAATTGTTGCAGTGGATTTAATCATGTCCTGGCCTATTTCCAGATACAGTGTGGTTGTTCTTTTTGCCTGGAAGCGGATAGCAAAAAATCAAGGGAAAGGGGAAATTATGAGATATTTATTCAAACATATCCCACAGCAGATGATCACTTTTATAAGAAGGCTTAGAAAGGTGAGGCCAAGGTCCTTCGGAAGACATAAAAGATGTTTTTTGGTTGTATTGGGCTCCTGGTAGGAAAGTAGAGAAGGAGGTACACTGGTCTGCAGCAGAACTAAAAGGAGGATGCATGACCTTTCACTTTGGTTTTTGGTTGCATTGTGAGGTAATTTATATGAAGCCATTTAGACCTACAGTTGATGCCTTCTACTCATTTGCCCCCTCAAACGTTATGGTTTTCAAACTATGGACTACAGATTGAGCGCTACTGTGTAAATATGTACTCAGGTGTAATATTCACCGCCACTAGTTTGTAGAAAGAGCTTGTATGTCAACCTCTCCCCACACAACAGCTCTTAAAGTTCAAAGAAATCATGCAGTTCTCACTTCCAAGTTTCCAAGAAATGGAAAAGAAACAACTACCTGAAGGGAGGCTGTATCCAGGTGGAGATTGGTCTCTTCTCCCAGACAACCATCAACAGAACAAGAGGACACAGTCTCAAGTTGTGCCGGGGGAAGTATAGGCTGGATGTTAGGAGGAAGTTCTTCCCAGAGAGAGTGATTGGCATTGGAATGGGCTGCCCAGGGAGGTGGTGGAGTCACCGTCTCTGGGGGTGTTCAGGAAAAGACTTGGTGAGGCACTTAGTGCAATGATCTAGTTGATTGGACAGGACTGGGTGATAGGTTGGACTGGATGATCTTGGAGGTCACTTCCAACCTGGTTGATTCTATTCTATTCTATTCTATTTAAAAGACATAGTAAGCAGCTATTTCAATGCAAAGCCAGGAGAAATCTGCTAAAAGAAAATTGCAAGGTACCACCTAGGGCTCAAGAATCTGATGAGACAGTCTGCAGAAATAAAGCCACACTGCTGAGGATTCAAGCTCTCCCTGAATGATAAGGAGTGAGGGCGAGGGTTACCAACAGCTTATTAGGATTAATGCGTAACATAAATAATCACTTGCTTTACAAAGAGAATTTACACTAATTTAGTGCCAGGTCACTTCTCACTAATTCACAGCCATGGATTCCATTTTGTATCAGTTGACACTAAATGGAATAAAAATAGGTAACATCGATGTAAAATTAGTGATTAACTGCTCCAAATAGCACTTACTGCCAATTTCTGCGCTGAGTATTGGCTATCTTTTCACTGAAAAAAATTGGTGTGTAATTTCAGGCTTTCAAAACATACCTCTGCACCAGCAGATTTTCAGGACCATTAAATGGAACAGAAACAGACAATAACCTCTTTTTTTTTTTTTTTTTTCTTTTTCTCATTGAGAGTAGAAAAAAAAATCCCTCTAATTTGGTTCATTTACTGACTGTTTTCAATGGCTGGAGGATGCTGGATGGAAGCATAAAAATGGCTAAGACATTTGATAAGGTTTTGTCTTCTGTTTGAAACTCGCATCAAATGAAAGGCATTTGAATATTTCTTTCTGCCTCCCACATTTGCATCCTTATATTCTGGACTAGTAAAGATGCCCATAATTTTCATTAGGGTGAAAAAAAATTCAAAAGCCAATGTAGATTGCATAAAAACAATGTGGTTCACTAATACTACTTTTACCAAGCCACCAGAGAGTTAGTTTAGATCCCTGATGTCTCCAACTCCTCTGTAATGAGTTCTGTATTTGGATAAAAGCTCTTAACATCCACTTAGTGTCTGTAGTTGTGGAAGTGAGGGAGCTCTGCTTTTCTGCAAACTTCTTTATGAATAAGATGATGACAAAAGGAAACCAACTACAGGATGAAATATCACAGCAGACTTCCCAAGCGAAAGATGAGAGAAAGGCATTTCACACAGACACCTGGCACACTCCCAGAAGCAGGGACAGACATTCTTATAACTGAAGCTCCTGTTTTTCTCATAGAATCAGACAGGGTTGGAAGGGACCACAAGGATCATCTAGTTCCAAACCCCCTGCCATAGACAGGGACAGCCTACCCTAGATCAGGCTGCCCACAGCCTCATCCAGCCTGACCTTAAACACCTCCAGGAATGAGGCCTCAACCACCTCCCTGGGCAACCCATTCCAGGCTCTCACCACTCTCATGTTGAAGAACTTCCTCCTCACATCCACTCTGAAAAAAAAAATTTCTCCTGAAAAACCAATTTCTGACCACTAGTTTCAGCCATTGAAATGAGTCATCTTCCTCATACACAATTATCTTTTCATATTTGAATTGATAGAAGGATAATTTGAAATGTTAATGAGCTGGGATACAGGCAATAAGCTTGTCTTTAGTTTTAGAGGAGAGTGTAGAGGATAGAAGAGCTATAGAGACAAAAGCATTATTATCTGGGAGCCTTAATTTTATGCTTTCACATCCTCCCTTTATTTTTCGAGTGATGAAGTAGTAAATTTTGTATATTCAGAAACATAAGAAAATAAGGTTTCCTCTTGTAATGTACTTAATTTTTAGTACACATCATATGGAGTTGACATGTGCAGCTTGCAGCATAGAGCTCTGTAATTACAGCTACTTTTCAGATTTCATGGTGACTTCATGCTAAAGCTGCAATTTCTTATTATCACTGCTTTACTGTTTGCTTTGCTGCAGTGAGTTTTTCAACCCTGGATGGTATCAGCATCAACACAGTGATGGTAAATCATACACCACAAATAAAACCTCCTTCACTCTTAAGTATTTCTTGATTGCTTGCATAATTATATGAGACCACTCTGGCAGGGAGGTTGGATTAAATGATCTCTTGAGGTCCCTTCCGGCCCCTAACATTCTGTGGTTCTGTGACAAAATTATTGTCTTTGTCAGAGTGTGGCACTTTCTAGAGCTAACATAGGGGTCAGAGGATTAGAAGCTCAATGAGAGGGGGCAGTTCGTGTGGGATGGTGATAGCACTATTAACAGTCCCTGTATATTAGACTTGCTGCTGGCGTGTGACTAAAGGAGCAGCTGGCTGCAAGGAGGCTGAAGCTCCCTCTCCAACGGCAACACAGACTGCTGCTGTCTGTTCTCCTATTTTGTGACTTCAGAAGCCTATAGTATCAGTGACAAACTCAATAAGCTATTTCAGATCTCATCAGGCTGCTTTGCTGATTCCATTTTTCCAGAGGATAGCATCCAAGTTCACCATTCCTCTCCTCCTCTTTTTATGCAAACTGGGAGGGATAAGGACCTTTTGAATAAATCATATTTGAAGTTTCTAGGCCAAACCATTCATGAGCTATTGCATGACAGCAGAGAAAGAATCGTTTTAAATTGTTCCAGATATGATTTACACCACATTTTTCAAACTCCATATCTTACAAGCTGCTTCTCTGCTTTTCCTGTAGTCTACTCCCAAATAAATTATCCCTCTTTTGCAGACTGCACGTGACAAACTTTTTCAGAATATGAAATGAGTGAAGCAAACTATAAATTCCCAGATATTCTGCCAGTGAGAGCTGTGGAGGTGCCTTCATCTTTTATCTAATTAACAGACTTTTAAATTAGACTGGCTCAGAATAAATAAATTCTGTCTACAATCTTAATTATGCAGAGGTTACTTCTTCTCACTAATCAAAATCTTGACTGAAGCCCAAGTATTCACAATAGGTCATCATGATTTGAATCAGTGAGCTGTCACAGGTGGGATGCTAAATTGTCATTCCTTCATTACATTTAATGGAAATGTGTATGCCAGGGAAATCGCTTTGAATAGAGATGAACAATCAAGAAGAGATCAACAGTTAAGAGAAGCAAATGTATATAGGGAAGGGGGAAGGGAAAAGTGTTCCTACTGAATCTGTTGGATGTGTTTAGGCAAGCTTCTCATTTCAGAGCAAAATTGGTCTGTTGCCTTATTTTCTACATTTTAACCCCAGAGCAAAAGCAATTCTGCTGAGCTGTGAACCTCCAGGGAGGAAAAAATAAGAGAGACACCCCCAAGAGAAAGACAGGAGTAGGAACAGAGAGAAAGTGATGCATCCAATGAGCTGCAGTAAAAACATAAGGATTATGAGATGAAGAATTAGGTGAGAGAAAGAATGAAGGAAGGAAGGAATTTGGACTTTCAGAATTCAGAAGGAAGGAAGGAAGGAAGGAAGATATTGTATTCTTTTTCCTTATGTACACGTTATACATGCATTCAGTCTGCCCATGTGACTGAATACCTTCACTTAAATCACTGTTGAACATGCTGCCAAATTCGAATCCAATTCAGATTTGAAAGGAGAGAGACATAGAAGGCAATTAATCTCAAAAAAACCCTGCAAGAGAAATCTGCCTTTTACTCAAGACTAGGGAATCTATGCAGAATTCTTCCTTCATTGATTCCTCAAACACAGGCAATGTTTCGATTGCAAGGTCTATTCCCCTGGAAATCACAGTTGAGCACAACACACAAATCTATAGAAATCTGGACCTCACTGATTCTGGTGTTCAGTTCATCTTCACTTCTTATTCTCAATGAAAGCTCAAGTAGCCTCACTGTGATTCTGACATTGTTACTAGAAGGACTAGTTTTGTGGAGTCACCGTCCTTAGAGGTGTTCAAGAAAAGCCTGGCTGAGGCACTTAGTGCCATGGTCTAGTTGACTGGATAGGGCTGGGTGCTAGGTTGGACTGGCTGATCGTGGAGGTCTCTTCCAACCTGGTTGATTCTATGGTTCAGTATCACAAGCCTTATGATTAGTCTGAGGAATTCTCCCTCAGACACCAAAATGACTTTTGTACCTTTTGACCTTGACCACTAACGGCAATGCCCAAAGACTTTCCCCATATCTGTGTTTAAGACTGCCAAAGCAAATATCTACTGAAAATAACAAAATGTGTAGACAGTAAAACAGCTGACATTTACATGGCTAGATATAATGGAATATCTAGCTTCCAAAGTCTTTCCCTTGTCCTTATATGTACATATTCCCTGTTAATTCCACCTAAGTTACATGGTAAATACTTGCAATGTGGCTGGTGAATTTCGGCCAACTGCTACCTGATCACAATACAACATGAAACTTGCACTGATTTGTTTTATGTTGTTAAAAGAGATTTAAGCACTCAGGATGAGATTCTCAGGTAGTGAAAACCACTGATTTTCTGTTGATTTTCATTAATCAACAGAATTAAAAGTATTAGAGGAGTTTCCTCTTTGAGCCGATTCTCTCTGTGTGGATAAGAGATTTCATTATCCTTCATCGCAGTTCCTGGTATGGATAAGCCTATTCAATAATATTTAGCTTGTATAAAACAACATGAAGAAATCCACATACCTACCAGTTGCATTGCTTTCCCTCTGCCTCCTCCTATCCAATATTACTTTTCCAAAAGGAAATTAACTCTCAAGCCTTGAACAGAATTAGAGTTTTCTGCAAAGAAAACACTGCTGCAAGCATACTGTGCAATTGCTAGATAATTCATATAAACTTTAAAGGCCACAAAAGTATATTGGTCCTTTAGCTCTGAAAAAAAAGTAGTTCATCATTCTCTCCTTCTTCAATTTACAATGCCCTTAATCCATTTCTTTCCCTCTATGGGTTTCAAAATATGCTTGTAATTACTATTCAAGTCCCTTTCCTATTTCTAGTATATTGTGTCTAGGGTTTCAAAGACATAAGGGAGTCAGATACATGACTCTATTAGGCTGCTTTGAAACTTCAGCTCATAGCACTAGGAGATTATTTATTATGCAGTGTGTGCATTCATCCCATATAGGCTCATAAACCATGTAGTTAAACACTAGCTTCCATACAGGAGCTCTCCCTAGATTATACAATCTACATATTTCATAACAAAAATGGATTGATTACTCTGATTCTAATAGCCATAGTGTTCCTCTGCTTTGTCATATAACACTGGTACAAGGTTTTACCATCCCCTCACACAAACAAAACAATCCTGGGATTGCAGTCTCTTCAAAGCCCTTTACAACACATTTGAGAAGACCATGTTTAAACCTGCAAAATATATATATATATATATATATCCAATTGTGTGTTTCCATCAGAATCAAAGAAAGAGCAAAAGAAAGTTTATAAAAGGCAAGTAAACTAAGAAACTCTGGTGTTGGATGATGGTGGGTTATGCAGCATGGTGAATGTGCTGGCAGACTTTGAACTGCAAGAAACTCTGGTGGTGGATGATGGTGGGTTTGTCTGTAGAATAGAATAGAATCAACTAGGTTGGAAAAGACCTCCAGGATCATCCAGTCATAGAATCATAGAATCATAGAATGGTTTAGGTTGGAAGGGACCTCAAGGATCATCCAGCTCCAACCCCCTGCCATAGGCAGGGACATCTCCCACTGGAGCAGGTTGCTCAAGGCCTCATCCAGCCTGGC
>WAAF01006584.1:0-16558 GCA_013400475.1 Tricholaema leucomelas
CCAGGCTGGGTGTGGGGTTTCGAGCAGCCTGATCTAGTAAAAGGTGTTCCTGTGCATAGCAGGGGAGATGGAACTGGATGATCTTTACAGTCTCCTTCAACTCAAACCCTTCTATGATATGGGTTTAAACTGGCAGAGGGGAAATTGAAACTGGATCATAGACTTATAGAATTAACCAGGTTGGAAGAGACCTCCAAGCTCATCCAGTCCAACCTAGCACCCAGCCCTAGACAATCAACCAGACCAAAATGGATGTTAGGAAGTTCTTTGCAGTGAGGCTGGTGAGACACTGGCACAGGTTGCCCGGGGAGGTTGTGGAGCACAGAATCACCCAATGTGATCAAAGATTGAGAGAAAAGCTGGGAAGCTCATCTCTGGAAAATACCCATTGTGGTATCTAGGACACAAAAATAATGAGGTGGCAAAAATTCTCACCCAAAAGCTTCCCTGAACTGCAAAACATCCATCTACACACCTGGCTTTAACCTAAGCTCACTCCACTGTCTACCCCTGAGGGACAAGGACCAACCTCACGCTGGAAGCAAGAGAGGGAAAACAGCAAAACCAATGACTCAGCTGTGTCTACTGGCACCCAGTGGATCACAGGATGCCAGCAGCTGGAAGAGACCCAAGGAGATCATCCAGTCCAACCCCCCTGCCAGAGCAGGACCACACAATCTAGCTCAGGGCACACAGGAACACATCCAGACAGGCCTGGAAAGGCTCCAGAGAAGGAGACTCCACAACCTCTCTGGGCAGCCTGTGCCAGGGCTCTGGGACCCTCACAGTCAAGAAGTTCCCCCTTGTGTTGAGCTGGAACCTCCTGTGCTGCAGCTTCCATCCACTGCTCCTTGTCCTATCCCAGGGAGCAGTGAGCAGAGCCTGTCCCCCCTCCTGACCCCCAGCCCTCAGATATTGATAAACATGGATTAAATCCCCTCTCAGTCTTCTCTTCTCCAGCCCCATGTCCCTCAGCCTCTCCTCATCAGGCAGAGCCCTCCAGTCCCCTCATCATCCTCCTAGCCCTCCACTGGACCCTCTCCAGCACATCCCTGTCTCTCTTCAACTGGGGAGCTCAAAACTGAAGGCAGTACTCAAGATGAAGTCACCTCAGAGCAGAGTAGAGGAGAAGGAGAACCTCCCTTGATCTGCTGGACACACTCTTAATACACCCCAGGATCCCATTGGCCTCTTGGCCACAGTGGCACATTGCTGTGCCATGGATGCTCTCCACCAGCACTCCCAGGCCCCCCTCCACAGGGCTGCACTCCAGCAGTCACCTCCCAGCCTGTCCTGCTGCAGTTTATGATTCCTCCCCAGGTGCAGCACTCTGCACTTGTCCTTGCTGAGCTTCATTTGGTCCCTCTGTGCCCAGCTCTCCCATCTGTGAAGATCTATCCTGACCTTGCTCCTCTCACTCTGCAGAGTGACAAGGCCATGGCAATGCCATCACACATTCCCCTCTCCTGGCTGCTTCTCCTCTCCTTTGAGTGACAGCCTGGCTGCTGAGGGGCCCTGGGAAGCTCAGCCAGAGGTTAGCAGCCATTGGGGCTGACATGAGCCATCATTCCCAACGAGCAGATAGGGCTCCCCTTGATAACAAGACCTGCCAGAAAGGAGCCTCCAGTTTTTCCACCTTTTTGAAGTCTGGCCAGTGAAGCTTTGCAGAGTTTTGTCTTCTTGCCAAAGTAACCAACTTCCAGCTCCAGCCTTCATCTTCCCTCGTGCTCCCCAACCTCCTCCCCCCTGACTTCCCTCTCCCTCCTTGTCCTTCCACGCACACGCCTCTCTGTGGGGCTGATAGGGCTGCTGGGGCAGGGGGGGAGGTGGGGGCTGGGGGGATGGGACTGTATGTAAGGCCAAGGATGAGGAGGTGATGTCATTTGTTTTTGGCCCTGGAGTAGGCAAGGTTTAGACATGTCTGCTGCTACCCAGCCTGGCGCCGCGAGCAACTGGGAGCCTTCCTTTTGCAGTCGCCTCTGTGCCTTATCAGGGGCAGGATGACATCTCCGGGACATGCTGCAAGGGAAAGGAGGTGGGAAGCCCCTGAATGTGAGCCTTATGAGAAGCATGGAGGCTGGGTGTGCACGTGGATGTCTGGGGGGGGGATTGGGGGGGGTGTGTGTGTGCTCTCTGGCAGGAGCTGCAGAGGGAAACTGCAGGCAGCAGGATGGAGTCAGCTATCAGCCGGCGCAGAGAAGAAAGCGTCTCTGTGCCGAAGCCCAGCCAAGCTGAGAGTGATGCTGTCACCCAGCTCTGTTCCTGCAAGGGCCTGGGAGAGTTTAACCTCTCACATCTCTAAGAAGGCAACCTGGAAAACCTTGTGTGACCATCTGGAAAGAAAAATACCCCTTGCCATCACAGGAGGAAACCAGGGCAGACAGCGGGAGGTGAATCATCTGCCCCATGCCCAAAGCTTGGGGTCGGGAGTGGTCTCAAGCAGGGCTGGATACAAATTCACCATGAAAGTGGCCTTGAAACAGAGCTTTGGTCCTCTTCTAAATGTGTTTTGGCATCTTTTCTTTTCCAACCTGGAATGGAGAGCCTTCATTCTCCATAAAACTGCCACAGCCTCTTAGGCCTGCCACTCTTTTCTTCTCTCCACAGAAGTGTGATTTGATCAGAGAAGAATTAAATATCACTAGGTAAAGCCAGAATAAACTCTGCCTTATAGCTCCTGCAACAGTCTTCAGGAGGGAAAAGCCTTATGGAACAGTGTGGCCAGCAGGACTTTGGCCACAACAACCCCAAGCAGGACTACAGGCTAGGGACGGAGTGGTTGAGAGCAGCCAGGCAGAAAGAGATCTGAGGGTGCTGGTAGAGAGGAGCTGAACAGGAGCCAGCAGTGTGCCCAGGTGGGCAGCAGAGCCAATGGCATCCTGGGCTGGCTCAGGAGCAGTGTGGGCAGCAGGACAAGGGAGGTTCTTCTGCCCCTGTGCTTAGCACTGCTCAGGCCACCCCTTGAGTGCTGTGTCCAGTTCTGGGCTCCTCCATTGCAGAGAGATGTTGAGGTGCTGGAAGGTGTTTGGAGAAGGGCAGCAAGNCCCATTCCAATGCCAATTACTCTCTCTGCCAACAGCTTCCTCCTAACATCCAGCCTAGACCTGCCCTGGCACAGCTTGAGCCTGTCCTCTCCTTCCATCACTGGTCTCTCAGCCTTTCCTGCTAAGAGGGAAATGTCAGCAAACCCTTGGCATGTTTTCATGTGGATAAGTTATGTCCTGTTCGTATGCACCAACAAAGGGTCAAAGAAAAGAAGTCACCCCCAGGACTGCCTGCCCGGTGCTGACCCTCCTGAGTCCACGTCAGAGCGAAACCCTGGCAGCTGCTCACCCCTAAGACCCCAGAGGCTGTGCAATAAAGTACAGTATTTTTCTGGGTGTAAACAAATGACTTCACCCTCCTGGAGAGGCTCAGGCCTCTTTCAGCAGCCTCACGTGGAAGAACAGTTCTGCTGGAGCAAGACAGCTCCTTCTCCCCCGAGGAGGGAGTGCTGGCTGGTGGGGATGCTCCAAGACAAACACCGTGGTGAGGAGCAGCTGCTGGGTTGCTCCCCAGTGCACCAGCAAAGCCACCTGCAGCCAAAAGCTTCTGGCTCTTAGTCTGGAGACACCCCAGGGATGAAAAGCAAGGCTGAATTTGGGGAGAGGCTTTGCACCCAAGATAAGGGAGTGTCAAGGACCACTTTCTCCTCTCCATCCTCCTCCCCAGGGCCACTCCTTGCAGAACTCTTGCCCAGGCTCTGCAAGCACTCAGGCCTTCCTCCAGACTCAGGCTCCTGTGCCTGGGATGTTCACAAAAGCTGTCAGGAGGCTTTATTGTCCAGATCTTCATGTCACTATCAGCAACTCCCACACACTGGAAGTGAGATATGTGTGACAACATTTTTTCCATCAGTGACCTTATCGTTGCTGAGAGGAGGGGAAGGAGCTGGGAGGGTGATGGGGAAGGAAAGGAATCAGAGAATCATAGAATCAAGCAGGTTGGAAGAGAGCTCCAAGCTCAGCCAGGCCAACCTAGCACCCAGCCCTCAACAATCAACCAGACCATGGCACTAAGTGCCCCAGCCAGGATTTGCTTCAACACCTCCAGGCACTGTGACTCCACCACCTCCCTGGGCAGCCCATTCTAATGCCAATCACTCTCTCTGCCAACAACTTCCTCCTAACATCCAGCCTAGACCTGCCCTGCCACAACTTGACACTGTGCTTGCAGTTATTTAAAAGGGAGGTCATTTTGGAGTGGCCTCTTCCCAGCATCATTAGGGCCACAAGGGCTGGAGCAGCTCTGCTGTGAGCACAGACTGAAAGAGTTGGAGCTGTTGAGTCTAGAGAAGAGGAGTCTCCCAGGTGACTTTCTTGTGGCCTTCCAGGATCTGAAGGGGGCTACAAAAAAGCTGGGGAAGGACTTTCTAGGCTCTCAGAGAGTGCCAGGACTGGGGTGAGTGGAGCAATGCTGGAGGTGGGGAGAGTCAGGCTGGAGGTGAGGAGGAAGTTGTTGAGCATGAGAGTGGTGAGAGGCTGGAATGGGTTGCCCAGGGAGGTGGTTGAGGCCCCATGGCTGGAGGTGTTTCAGGCCAGGCTGGCTGAGGCTGTGTGCAGCCTGCTCTAGGGTAGGGTGTCCCTGGGCATGGCAGGGGGGTTGGAACTGGCTGATCCTTGTGGTCCCTTCCAACCCTGACTGATTCTAGGATTCTGTGATTAAGAAGTTTGGCAATGCTGCCTTAGGACCATGGGGATGTGATTGCCCAAAGCAGCCACCTCTGAGGACAGAGGTGAAGCTGAGGTCCCCCCTTGTTGGTATGTGAATAGATTTATCTTCCCAAGGACAGTTAAGGATTTGTTATGGACTTCCCAGGCTGGTGTTTCCCAGGCTGGGGGTGGATGACAGTGCAATCTCTTAATGTATGGTCCACAGTCAAGGGGCAGCCCTATCTGAGCTCCAGACATCTCCTGACACTGAGCACATGGAAGAGAGAACACATGGAAGTGCTGGCAGGGGAAGAGATGTACTCATTTAGTCTGCTTAGTGGTGTGATTCCTTCTGGTAGCTGGCGTGGGGAGGTGGTGGTTGTGCTTTTGTGATCGATGGGAGGTTTGACCATCAGCATCTTCACTCTCAGGCTCCTCCAGGAGCTCTTATCTGCTCAAAGATTATGGTCTTCAAGCACAGTTCGTTAGCACAGCTCTCTGGGGAGCGCCTGACTGCGGTGGGTTAAGCGCAGGCTGGAACAGGGTCACTTGCGTGTAGTGAGCTGACACAGTGGGGGATGAACCAAGGTCTTGCTGATTTTAGGCAGAAGCAATTTTGGCTTGAGCTAATCCAGTTATCAGCCCCCACAAGTGCCCTGTCACTCACCAGAGTCACATGAGGGAAACCCTTTAAAATGCCTTCAGAGGAAGGCAGAATCATTCCAGCAGCCATTGCCACCCCCAAGCCACCAGCTGGGCCACCCTGAGATAAATCATAGGGTCACAGAATCAGTGAGGGTTGGAAGGGACCACAAGGACCATCCAGAAATGCATCTCATAGAATCAGTGAGAGCTGGAAGGGACCATAAGGATCATCCAGAAATGCATCTCATAGAATCGGTGAGAGTTGGAAAGGACCACAAGGAGCATCCAGAAATGCATCTCATAGAATCAGTGAGGGTTGGAAGGGACCACAAGAATCATCCAGAAATGCATCTCATAGAATCGGTGAGAGTTGGAAAGGACCACAAGGAGCATCCAGAAATGCATCTCATAGAATCGGTGAGAGTTGGAAAGGACCACAAGGAGCATCCAGAAATGCATCTCATAGAATCGGTGAGAGTTGGAAAGGACCACAAGGAGCATCCAGAAATGCATCTCATAGAATCGGTGAGAGTTGGAAAGGACCACAAGGAGCATCCAGAAATGCATCTCATAGAATCGGTGAGAGTTGGAAAGGACCACAAGGAGCATCCAGAAATGCATCTCATAGAATCGGTGAGAGTTGGAAAGGACCACAAGGAGCATCCAGAAATGCATCTCATAGAATCAGTGAGGGTTGGAAGGGACTACAGGGACCATCCAGAAATGTACCTCATAGAATCAGTCAGGGTTGAAAGAGACCACAAGGATCATCCAGCTCCAACCCCCCTGCCATGCCCAGGGACACCCTACCCTAGAGCAGGCTGTACACAGCCTCAGCCAGCCTGGCCTGAAACACCTCCAGCCATGGGGCCTCAACCACCTCCCTGGGCAACCCATTCCAGCCTCTCATCACTCTTATGCTCAACAACTTCTTCCTCACCTTCAGTCTGAACCCATCCACCTCCAGCTTTGCTCCATTCCCATTCCACAAAGCTGCAGTTTGAAACATGTGAAGACCTCCTGTGTGACTTGAGCAGCAGACAGAGATGAGTGAGATGCTCCTGGATGAGTCTGCAGCACTAACACTCCCCTGAGTGCTCATGCTTAGACACATCAATGTGATTGGCAAAGGAATGAGGCACCAGAAGGCCAGCAAGTAGCCTCCACTAGGGTGGGAAAGGAGAAGGAGCTTTGGCTGGGGGTTGGGGGGGGATTGTTTGGGGGTTTGCTTTGGTTTGTTTTTTCATGGGTTTGTTTGGGTGGTTTGGGGTTTTTTTGTTTAGGGTTTTTGTTTGGTTGGGTTTTTCTTGATTTTGGTTTGGGGGTTTTGGGGGTTTTTGGTTGGTTGGTTGGGTTTTTTCCTCTGTTTTGGGTTTGATTTTGGTGGTTTGTTTATTTTTGTTGTTGTTTTTTATTTGGGGTCTCTGGGGTTTTTTTTCTACATATTGGGTTTGGGGTTTTTACTTTGGGTTTTGTTTTTATTTTGGGGGTTNCCACAGCCCTCCTGTAGCCCCCTGTAGATACTGCGAGGCCACTCCAAGGTCTCCTGGAAGCCTTCTCTTCTCCAGGCTGCAGAGCCCCAACTCTCTCAGCCTGTCCTCAGAGCAGAGCTGCTGCAGCCCTCTCAGCATCTTGGTGGCTTCCTCTGCACTGCCTCCAGCAGTTCCATGTCCTGCTTGTGCTGGGGGCTCCAGAACTGCACACAGGACTCCAGGTGGGGTCTGAGGAGAGCAGAGCCAAGGGGCAGAATCCCCTCCCTTGCCCTGCTGCCCACACTGCTCTTGCTGCAGCCCAGCACAGGGTTGCTGTCTGGGCTGCACTCACACTGCAGGCTCCTGTTGAGCTTTTCATCAACCATGACCCCCAGAGCCTGTTCCTCAGGGCTGCTCTCATCCATTCCCCACTCAGCCTGTGATTGTGCCCACCCAGGTGCAGGACCTTACACTTGGCCTTGTTGAATGCCATGAGATTGGCCTGGGCACAGCTCTGCAGCCTGTCCAGGACCCTCTGAACTGAAAACTCAGTGAGTTGTTTTTTTCTGAGCTGTGCCTGTCCAGGCAGCATTCCAGCAAGCAGGAGGTCAGCAGTGGGAAACGACCCTCTAGAGGGTTTGGCACACACTCAGCTTCAGGACAGAGCTTTTCCTACAGGCACATGGGGAGCTGATCTCTGTTCCTGCCTCTGAACAGCTTCACAAGCATCTCTGCCTCAGTTTACCTGTTGGTAAGATGGGGGCACAGATAACTCTTTCCCCCAAAGGTGAGTGCTGGAGAACAGCTCAGGAAGACACAATGCAACTGGGGCTGGGTGGCACCTCAGGACCTTTGTAACCCATTCCCTGCTCCAGCTAGGGCTGCTCTAGATCAGCTGGCTTTGGGGAAGGCTGAAGGAGATCCCCAGGGTTCCAAACTCCATTTATGAGATTTCCTATGAAATACCTTAAATATTATCTGTAGGATATCACAAATGGTGAGGGAGAATTTATCAAGCGACAGGGTGAGAGTTTGAGGCTTCCTCTTGCAGCCAAATCTCTGCTGTAGAAGCCCTGAGCCTCATTTCCCTCCTACCCTTCCAGGGTTTTTTCCTCTGTATTCCTCTTCCAGGATCTTTTCCTTATCTGCCACCACCTTCCTGTTTTTCTTCCTTGCCCAGCACCCTCCAGCCTCCCTGGCTCCTAGAGCACAGGCTCCTGTCGAAGTGCTTCCTCCTCCTCCTCCTCCCTTGGCTGATGTCCTCGCAGCGATAGCCCCAAGCATCCCAGGGGACCACAGGCATCCCACGGGGCCCCATCAGCAGAGGGTGGTGGTGCTGACCCCACACTGAAGGAAGTGGTGCTGGGAGGAAACGACAGCACTGGGCTCCCAGAATATCTCCAGAAGGGGTTACCCCAGGGGTGCAGAGATAAGCAGAAAGAGGCTCCTTTGTGGGGAAGGAGGAGGAGGTCAGGGCTGTTTGGCTGGGATGTTTGTGTGTCTTCTGGCATAAACACAGGTCTGGGCTTTCCCAGTGGGCTCAGCATCCTTTTTGGAGTGGGGGCAATTGTTTGTTCAGCCTCTGCTCACCTTGGGACGTGCAGCTCAGCACCGTGGTGGCAAGGGAAACAATATTAGGAGGGCTGGGCTCTGACACAGCGATTCCTAGGAGAGAGTCTTCTCTTTCTTGGTGACTGTTGCCAATTCAGAGTTAGAACTCATTGTGCTCGATGCTGGAAAGACTCAGGGCTAACCCTTGCCCCTCAGGTGGGACCTACATGTGGGCAGCAGAGCCAATGGCATCCTGGGCTGGCTCAGGAGCAGTGTGGCCAGTAGGACGAGGGAGGTTCTTCTGCCCCTGTGCTCAGCACTGCTCAGGCCACCCCTTGAGTGCTGTGTCCAGTTCTGGGCTCCTCCATTGCAGAGAGATGTTGAGGTGCTGGAAGGTGTCCAGAGAAGGGCAGCAAGGCTGGGGAGGGTCCTGGAGCACAGCCCTGTGAGGAGAGGCTGAGGGAGCTGGGGGTGTGCAGCCTGCAGAAGAGGAGGCTCAGGGCAGAGCTCATTGCTGTCTGCAGCTCCCTGAAGGGAGGCTGTAGCCAGGTGGGGTTGTGCCTGAAGTTGTGGCAGGGCATGTCTAGGCTGGATGTTAGGAGGAAGTTCTATGCAGAGAGAGTGATTGGCATTGGAATGGGCTGCCCAGGGAGGTGGTGGAGTCTCTGTGCCTGGAGGTGTTGAAGCCAAGCCTGGCTGAGGCACTTAGTGCCATGGTCTGGTTGATTGGCCAGGGCTGGGTGCTAGGTTGGACTGGCTGAGCTTGGAGGTCTCTTCCAACCTGCTTGATTCTGTGATTCTGTGACTCCATTGCAAAGAGCACAAAGCACACTCGGTGCCCCTGAGCCAATCCCACCAGCTCTTGCCAAGCCAAACCTGCTGCCTTCCCCCTGCTATGTTTATCAGTAAGCTGGAGCTGGCTGGAAAGTGCTCGGGGAGGTAGCAGGGGTGGAGAGAACTTGGAAATCAGCCATGGGAGAAAACTTGCAGCAGCCTCTACCCTGGTGTGGCTGTTGCAAGATGCTCTCCCATGCCCCCCCGGGGTGATTCCAGTGTAAAGCTGGGAGGCTGCCGATGGTTTGTCGAGCTGCTTGTGTCCTGTCTGGGGCACCACGGCCAGCTGGGCTCCTTGTCCTTGGGCTGCAGACCTGCTGTCCTCCCAGACCCTCACAATCCTCAACTCCAGGTTTCCAGTATGAGCTGGTGTCATTTTTTTTTCTGCCTAGGAGATGGCCCAAAGCCATTTTTCCTCTCCCTGTGCTTCTGACCCCACAGGGACAGTGAGCCTAGAATGGGAATCCTTACTAAAGCAAGAGAGATTCGAGCTCCTGAAGCAGTTTTGACACCTCCACACTATCCTGCAGCAGTGAGACCAGAGCAGAACCCCTCCAAAACCCACAGTGAGAAAGGACATTGGGAAGCTGCCTTTTTCTCCTCCCTTTCTTTGCACCCCTTGGTAAGACCTGTTCCCACCTGGGAGCTGTGCCAGCTAGGAGGTTCTCACTCCAATCCCTGCAGATGTTGAGCAAGCTTCATGAGTGACTTCTGCTGTGCACCACAGCACGTGGGCTGCTGTTGAGCAACCAGGCCTGCAGCAAAAAGGGAGCCATCAACTTTGCAGTGGAGATAGAATAGAATGGAATAAATAGACTAGACTAGACTAGACTAGACTAGACTAGAATAGAATCAACCAGGTTGGAAGAGACCTCCAAGCTCATCCAGCCCAACCTAGCACCCAGCCCTGTCCAGTCAACCAGACCATGGCACTAAGTGCCTCAGCCAGGCTTTCCTTGAACACCCCCAGGGACAGCGACTCCACTACCTCCCTGGGCAGCCCATTCCAATGCCAATCACTCTCTCTGACAACAACTTCCTCCTAACATCCAGCCTAGACCTCCCCTGAGGCTATGTCCCCTTCTTCTGTTGCTGGTTGCCTGGGAGAAGAGACCAACCTCACCTGGCTGCCACCTCCCTTCAGGTAGTTGTAGGCAGCAATGAGCTCTGCCCTGAGCCTCCTCTTCTCCAGGCTAAACAACCCCAGCTCCCTCAGCCTCACACAGTCCTCAGCTTCCTCTTCATTCCTGAAGCACCCCTTGCACTTGGGTCTCTCTTGGAGTTCTTTCTGGCTGTGCTGTGATGAAGCAGGGCTCTGCAGAATCCACTTTGAACGCTCCCACCAGCACTGCCTGCTAAATGCTGGGTGAGGAGCCTGGGCAGCTCTGCACTGAGGAAGCCACAGCTTGAATACTGCGTTCACTTCTGAGCCCCTCAATACAAGGAGGGCACTGAGGTGCTGAAGCATGTCCAAAGAAAGGCAACAAAGCTGGTGAAGGGTCTAAAGCACAAGACTTCTGAGGAGTGGCTGAGGGAACTGGGCTTGTTCAGCCTGGAGAAAAGAAGGCTTGTGGACATCTTGTTACTCTCTACAGCTATCTGAAAGGAGTCTGGAGGAAGGTGGAGGTCATAGAATCATAGAATCAGTCAGGGTTGGAAGGGACCACAAGGATCAGCCAGTTCCAACCCCCCTGCCATGCCAGGAGCCACCATTACAAGAGGGATGTGGAGATGCTGGAGTGTGTCCAGAGAAGGGCCAGGAGGATGCTCAGAGGGCTGCAGCAGCTCTGCTGTGAGCACAGACTGAAAGAGTTGGGGCTGTGCAGGCTGGAGCAGAGGAAGCTCCCAGGTGACCTTCTTGTGGCCTTCCAGGATCTGAAGGGGGCTACAAAAAATCTGGGGAGGGACTTTTGAGGCTGTCAGGGAGTGCCAGGACTGGGGGGAATGGAGCAAAGCTGGAGGTGGGGAGAGTCAGGCTGGAGGTGAGGAGGAAGTTGTTGAGCATGAGAGTGGTGAGAGGCTGGAATGGGTTGCCCAGGGAGGTGGTTGAGGCCCCATGGCTGGAGGTGTTTCAGGCCAGGCTGGCTGAGGCTGTGTGCAGCCTGCTCCAGGGTAGGGTGTCCCTGGGCATGGCAGGGGGTTGGAACTGGCTGATCCTTGTGGTCCCTTCCAACCCTGACTGATTCTAGGATTCTGAACTTGCTCTGTAGGAACAGAGGTCATTTGGAGAGTGCTTGGATTGCAGGGGAGGTGAACAGTTCCTGCCCATCTTTCCCCACTCCCTTGGAAGGATGCTGGAATGAAGCACATTCCCCTGCAGGAGCTTAAAATGAACCGGGATGAGTGAGCCCAGCTCCTTAGGATGGCAACGCTCAGATGTGGGATGAGGTGGGGGAAAAAATCATCCTCCAGGAACGAGACACGTTAAAAACGATGGGGTCTAGGGCCAGCTTTTACAACGCCCTGGGCAGCAGCACCAAGAACTGCTTCCCTCTTCTCTGCAGCCCTCTGCCTAGCCAAGGAAATTCGCTCCACATCTCCCTTTGTAAAGCCTTCCTGGACCACGAGATGGCATCCACAACCAGCGCAGCCTGATCCCTTCCTGCTCTGCCCTGCTCTCATCCAGCAAATCCAGAAGTCCTGAGTCAGACTTTGCTAGGTCCCCTCTCAGGGACACCCCTTCTGCCCCTGGGAAACTGCCCATGGGCTTCCTCACCCTGCACTTTTCCTTTCTTCTCCCCCTAAATAAATGAAAATTAAATACAAAGGCATGGAATGGTTTAGGTTGGGAGGGACCTGAAAGCTCAGCCAGTTCAACCCCCCCTCCCCCAGCATAGGCAGGGACACTTCCCATCAGAACAGGTCACTCAAAGCCTCATCCAGCCTGGCCTTGAACACCTCCAGGGAGGTGGTGGAGCACAGAAGCATCTAATGTGATCAAAGAGCAGGTTGCTAAAGATCTCATCCAACCTGGCCTTGAACACCTCCAGGGATGTTGTGGAGCACAGAAGCACCCAAGGTGATCTTTGATCACCTTGGGTGCTTCTGTGCTCCACAACATCCCTGGAGGTGTTCAAGGCCAGGTTGGATGAGATCTTTAGCAACCTGCTCTTTGATCACATTAGATGCTTCTGTGCTCCNCTTGTGCTGGGAGCTCCAAAACTGCACCCAGGACTGCAGGTGGGGTCTGAGGAGAGCAGAGCCAAGGGGCAGAATCCCCTCCCTTGCCCTGCTGCCCACACTGCTCTTGCTGCAGCCCAGCACAGGGCTGCTGTCTGGGCTGCACTCACACTGCAGGCTCATGTTGAGCTTTTCATCACCTCAGACCCCCAGGTCCTGTTTCTCAGGGCTTCCATTTTTCCCTGTACCCCAAACAGGCTCAGGCTGGCTTCTAGGTACCCACTTCACCCATAGAATCATAGAATCAGTCAGGGCTGGAAGGCACCACAAGGATCAGCCAGTTCCAACCCCCCTGCCATGCCCAGGGACACCCTACCCTAGAGCAGGCTGCACACAGCCTCAGCCAGCCTGGCCTGAAACACCTCCAGCCATGGGGCCTCAACCACCTCCCTGGGCAACCCATTGCAGGCTCCCCTCACTCTCAGTCCATACACCCTCACTGCTGACCCTTAGAAAACCCTCCAAGCACTTTGCCCTTCCTGCCCCAGCTGCTCACCAATGATTCTCATGTCCAGTCCCAGCAGTCCTCCTCCTACTTCCATTTCCCCCATGAGGTCTATGCATAAACAAAGCAAAGAGCAGGGCAAAACAGGGTTACCAGGGAAAAACAGGGGCCTGGCTGTCTGGGCAGCATGTGATGGACCCTCACACGTCACTGGGTGCCTGGCATGATGCCAGCTGAGATAACCTTGCCCCTCAGCAGACTCAAACACCCATTCCTGAAGCCTTTTGGGGAGGTTTGCCTTCCTTGCAGGAGCAAACAGTTTTGCAGACAGGAGTGGGCTACAGGCAGCATGACCAAGGGGTCACAGCAGGGCTCCCCACAGGCTGTGACTTCTGGTTTCAGCACCTGGGCTCACCATGAGATGGACTCTTTATGCCTCAGTTTCCCTTCTGCTAAGCAGACAATGGTAACAGCTCTGCAGTAAAAATGACACCTCCCTGGGCCTGAATTACAGAGTGGGTGAGGTTGGAAGGGACATCTGGAGATCCTCTAGTCCATCTCCTCTGATAAAACAGTGTCACCCAGAGCAGGGAGCCCAGGAGCACATCCAAGGGGGGTTGGAATCTCTGCAGAGAAGGAGACTCCACAATCTTCGTGGGCAGCCTGTCCCAATGCTCTGCCACCCTCACAGGAAAGAAGTTTTTCCTCACATGTTCAGATGGAATTTGAGTCTCCTGTGTTCTAGCTTGTGCTCATTGCCTCTTTTCTTGTCCCTGGCCACCCATGGAAATAAGCTGGATGTTAGGAGGAAGTTGTTGGCAGAGAGAGTGATTGGCATTGGAATGGGCTGCCCAGGGAGGTGGTGGAGTCTCTGTGCCTGGAGGTGTTGAAGCCAAGCCTGGCTGGGGCACTCAGTGCCATGGTCTGGTTGATTGGCCAGGGCTGGGTGCTAGGTTGGACTGTCTGAGCTTGGAGGTCTCTTCCAACCTGCTCTATTCTATTCTATTCTACCCTGTCCTCTCCAGGCTAAACTCAGTCTGCATGGATAAAACACAGCCTCCAACCCTATAGTCAACAGGGGACAAATATTTTGGCCTAAGGAACCCTCCACAAAGTATGTTTCATACTTGAGCAGGAGACACCAAGTGATGGAGATAAATTGAGAGTCTGGGATGCTCTTTGAACAGACAAGGGCAAGTAAAGGCCCTTTCCTTGGCCACCTGCTTTGGGAAAGCATCTTCCCAACCCTGTATTGGGAGGGAAGACTTAGATGGGCATAGGAACAGGCCCCCTCAACCAAAAGCCCAGGTGCCCACCTTGCTTATGCTCTCGTCCTGGCCATGGCCAAGAGCCCAGGTGCCCACCTTGCTTATGCTTTGTCTTGGCCATGGCCAAGAGCCCAGGTGCCCACCTTGCTTATGCTCCCGTCTTGGCCAAGGCCAAGAGCCCAGGTGCCCACCTTGCTTATGCTTTGTCTTGGCCATGGCCAAGAGCCCAGGTGCCCACCTTGCTTATGCTCCTGTCTTGGCCATGGCCAAGAGCCCAGGTGCCCACCTTGCTTATGCTCCTGTCTTGGCCATGGCCAAGAGCCCAGGTGCCCACCTTGCTTGTGCTCTTGTCTTGGCCATGGGAACCTCTGAGCCTGCAGAGAGAGGCAAAATGGTTAAATGCTCCCCCAAGGAGCTGCAGAGCCAAGACATCAAAGCTGCTCTCAGTGAAAGGCACTGACACCCTGCTCCAGCAGAAGAGCAAAGAACACCAGAGGCTACTTCTGTTTGTTTCTCTATGCCTCTGTGCAGCACCCACAGAAAAATGCTTTGAGTGCAAATTTGGGTGGTGTGTGTCAGCACTCTGCCTTCTTTCTCACTTCCTCTTCTCACTTCATTTCCTCCTCCAAGCACAGCTGGAGGTTTCTTTCTGGAGCACGAGAGCTGCTGCCAACCATGGCTTTTCTTACATCAGTCTGTCATCTGAGTGGGGGATGACCACAGAGTGTGATGGAGGGGAAGTCAGCTCCCACCTTCCATCACAAGCTGGGGTGGATGTGATGGGCAGAGCTTGTAGCTGAGCAGCTCAAAATTCCAAGCTCAGCAAGTGAGCTGTTCAACATCCAGTTGGCAGCTGGCACCAGTGGTGTTCCTCAAGGAACAGTCCTGGGCCCAGTCCTCCTCAGTATCTTTATTGATGATCTGGACCTGGGGATTGAGTCCAGCATCAGTTAGTTTGCAGATGACACCAAGTTAGGAGCAGCTTTGGAGTTGTTGGAGGGTAGGAGAGCCCTGCAGAGGGACCTGGCCAGGCTGGATGGGTGGGCAGAGGCCAATGGGATGAGACTGAACAAGGCCAAGTGCAGAGTTCTGCACTTTGGCCACAACAACCCCAAGCAACTCTACAGGCTGGGGACAGAGTGGCTGAGAGCAGCCAGGCAGAGAGGGACCTGGGGGTGCTGGGAGAGAGGAGCTGAACAGGAGCCAGCAGTGTGCCCAGGTGGGCAGCAGAGCCAATGGCATCCTGGGCTGGCTCAGGAGCAGTGTGGGCAGCAGGACAAGGGAGGTTCTTCTGCCCCTGTGCTCAGCACTGCTCAGGCCAGCCCTGGAGTGCTGTGTCCAGTTCTGGGCTCCTCCATTGAAGAGAGATGTTGAGGTGCTGGAAGGTGTTGAGAGAAGGGCAGCAAGGCTGGGGAGGGTCCTGGAGCACAGCCCTGTGAGGAGAGGCTGAGGGAGCTGGGGGTGTGCAGCCTGCAGAAGAGGAGGCTCAGGGCAGAGCTCATTGCTGTCTGCAGCTCCCTGCAGGGAGGCTGTAGCCAGGTGGGGTTGGACTTTTTTCCCAAGCATCCAGCAACAGAAGAAGGGGACACAGTCTCAAGTTGTGCCAGGGGAGGTCTAGGCTGGATGTTAGGAGGAAGTTGTTGTCAGAGAGAGTGATTGGCATTGGAATGGGCTGCCCAGGGAGGTGGTGGAGTCTGTGCCTGGAGGTGTTGAAGCCAAGCCTGGCTGGGGCACTTAGTGCCATGGTCTGGTTGATTGGCCAGGGCTGAGTGCTAGGTTGGACTGTCTGAGCTTGGAGGTCTCTTCCAACCTGCTTGATTCTATGATTCTAACCCAGCACTGCTGAGTCCACCACTAAACCATGTCCCATAGCACCACAGTCACATAGGTTTTAAATACCTCCAGGGATGGTGACTCTACCACTAGCCCTGGGCAGCCTCTTCCAGGCTCTGACAACCCTTTCTGTGAAGAAAATGTCTATTCTTATGTCCATTCTAAGCTTCTCCTTCCCCCATCAGCAGAAGGTTGGGGCAAGGCAGGACATCTAATAGGCCTTCCAGGACAAGGAGCAAATCACAGCTCTGTCACTGCCCTCCCATACCCAGCCAGGGTCATCCCTCTGCTCACTCAGATCTGCATTCAGCCTGGGCTAGCAATGATGGAAGAAGGTTTTTGCTGATGCCACCCATTCCTGAGTCACCTCTCAGCAAAGTCATCCTCTTCCTCATGAGCCCCACTGAGTCACCAGGTGCCCTGGGGTTGCACAACTGCAATTTCACAATTGCAAGAATGTGCAGGGGAGCAGGAGGCAGGATGGTGCTCTGGAAGGCAGCCTTCCATCCCTTCCAAAACACCAGCAGCAGCAGGCAAAAACAGTGCACAGGGGTTGGAGGACACCAAGATCCCCAAGCTTCATCTGTCTTGCTGCACAGATGGAAATCCAGGCTCAATGTTGATCCTGGGCTGCAGCAG
>WAAF01006585.1:0-42626 GCA_013400475.1 Tricholaema leucomelas
AACATATTCTGGTGTTTGGACAACCAAAGATGTTCCCACTGAGAACTAAACCAGTAGAGCATTCTTTACCTAATTCCCTAGAGGGAAACTACACAGAAGGCTGTTCATGCAGCATTTTCCAGATGCAATGTTGCAGTCTGTCACACTTGTTTCCCTGCTCTAAAGTAGCTGCATACATAGTCTGTGAAGACACTTAGAATTTCTTAATATGCTGTTGGCAGGATGTTATCCTAAAGCCTCTGCAAATTAGAATCGATTTGATTATCACAATGAAATAGAATACTTCTTTTGAAAGAACCAAATATTCTATGTTGAATTTGGTATTTTGAACATCGCCAGTAGAGGTAGGAAAGGGGTGGTCAAGCTGAGAGAGAGGAAAGTGTGCTTGCTTGTAAAACAGTCTGGAATCCAGTGTCAAGACCAGAATTTCTAGTTGCCTAGGAAAGGCCATGGTGGATAACATTAGAAAACATACAGAAACTCTGGATGTTTTTAAGATGATCTGACAAATAGAATTTTGCTGTCATGCAGCTGACATTAAAAGAAACTGTATCTGATTAATGATATTGGTTAACGTTTATCATCATTGATAAAAGGATGTTTCATAAAAGTCATGAAAATTTACCTTGTAGATGTAGATGCACAGATTCTTTAAGTATTTTCAAGTGCTTTAGGTTTTAGTATTTTAACAATATTAAATTCTGTTGTCTTCTGTGACTCATTTTTGAATTATTAAAAAAAAAAAATCAAGCAAAGAAAATCAGCTTCTTTTCAAAATGCAGTGCAAATGTACCAACTCACAAAATAAAGTCATAATCCAAAAGGTAAACCCACATGAATGAGGCTCTTGGTGAGATCTTATATCTCATCTCAAGTAACTGTTTCAGAGATTAACATCCTCTGCTTTGTTTTAGTGTTCGTTGATTGTCATCTCACCCTTCAGCTTCAGTATCACTGAAATGGTACTTTAGATCTTGTGCTGTTTTTGTTTTCTCACTGCTATTGCTGATGCCAATTCTAGTTCTTTAACAGTGTGATGGTTTGGGTATCCCCCGCCCCCCACACTTTTAGAAATCACCCAGACTAGACTCAGCCGGCTCTGGAAATTTGAATGAAGCTTATATTTACAGCTAGAACAAGTTACAAGCAGATATTTACAGTATATAGAGTTATAGACAGAAATATACAAGGTAAAAAAGGTAATACAAACACAATTCCCCTCCCAGAAACCTAAGTCCCCAGGAGGGGCTCTCAACCACCCCTCACCTTCCCCCTNGGTGAGGTTAGAAAGCAAGATGGAGTCCAGCCAGCAGCCTCAGCTTCTCCCCAGCAGGCAAAGCTCCCCAGCAGGCAAAGCTCCCCAGTGAAGAGAACAAGCAAGTGACCTTATCTTTTGTTTTGCCTTTCTTTTGTATACATCTCAGCAAGACTGTGAGCGAAGTAGACCTCACCATTGTTTTCATTTCTCAGCCTATCATCTAGTTCTTCTCACCAAAACATGCTAGCTAGGCTCAAACTAGCACAAACAGCAAGATTTTCTTGATGCTTTTGAACATTGATACTTTCGTATTTGCTGTCTGACAGTTATAAGGAGCCTTTAAATATCCCCAAGATCTTGGCATTTTTTAACCATTTTTTCCACCAACACATAAGTTTTCTTTTATTCATGCTGCAACTTGCTTTTCATATTCTCACACATAGAGACAACTCTTCATTGTGAGGTGTTTCTGTAAGAATTACAAAATGGCTGAGGTTGAAAGTTACCTCTGGACATCACCTTGCTCAAGCACCCTGCTCAAGTAGGATAACCTAGAACAGGTTGTCCAGGACTCTGTCTATTAAGTTTCTGCAAATCTTCAATGAGAGAGACTCCACAACATCTCAATCAGCCTTGGAATGTTTTTATGATGTCCTGGGAGATGGTGTTGAAAATCTTACCAAAGTTAAGATATACAACACCCACTGTTCTCTTCCCAGATACCAAGACACTGGTGTCATCCTAATCTGTTATCAAGTTGATCACATACGACTGGTGAAGCCATGCTGACTACCACCCATTGCCCTGTTTTCCTTCACATGCCTGGAATTGTTTTGAAGATTAGTTGAATTCTCACCTTCCCAGGTGTCATGGTTTAGCACAAGGGCTAAACTCCCTGCTCCCTCAGCACAAGAGTTAGGATAAAAGTAACACACAAAGCTCACATAATCATGATGCATAATTACCTTATCATATTTGCAGAAGCAGCAGAGTGAAATACAGGGGGGGGGAAAAAACCAAAAAAACAACAAACTCAAACCAGCAGCTGCCTGAGTCCCCCCTGTTCCACCTCCATGCCTGCAGAAAAGAGCCAACACTCAGGAACCTGGAACTCAGAAGCAGCAACCAGAACAGGAAGCTTCTCATGTTGCAATCTGAACTCCAGGCCTATAAGACTTTGTTTCATCTATCGCACTCAATTTTTGAAGCTGGAATGGTATAAATAACAGCAGCAGGTTCAACTCAAGCCGTGATAGCAGGGACTGAGGTAAACCTGACTGGCCAGTAGTTCTCTAAATCCTCCCTTCTATTCTTCTGGAAGAAAAGAATGGCATTTGTTTTCCTGCAGTTCTCAGGTATCTCTGTGTCCTGGAGATATCCCGTGTACCCCAGAAATTTCCTCTCCATCTGTGGTTTGAATGGGAGAGGAAAAAGGTGCGAACAGACCTGTTTCCCCCCACCCCTGCCCTGCAGGCGTGAAGGGGGGGGGGGGTGCAGGGGGACCCGGCACGAGGGGTGCCCCGTGCTGGGCCCGCGCTGCACTCAGCTGAGGATTGGCTGTGTGCTTTTCGCGCCTAGGAAGTGGTGACTCAGCTCTTTTGTCTGAGAAAGGTATAAATATCGAGGGGTTCCCTCCTTGGGGTGTTCCCGCCTTGGGATGCTCCTGCCGTGGAGGTCGTCCCCACTTTGGATCGTGTTCCCGCCTTGGTGTGCCTGCTTGGAGTTCTTCTCCCCCCGACCTGGATACCTTCTACACACGGAGCCTTTTCTCGCTCCGAAGACAAGCTCTGAAGGACTTCACCTTAAGCGTCCTATTGTGCTGCTTATCGCTTCTTAACGACCCTGAAGGTTGCTGAAAAGACCACGGGACAGACCTTTGAATCGTCCTTCTTTTCAAGCCAGCTGTCGTGAGTAGCTTAGGGCTCAGCCTTATTTTGACAGTGGGGAATGCTATATTTAATAGCTCAAGCCTTTTCCAACTCCTGACTTCAAATTAGTCACATTTACCTGTGGTACCCTATTGTGTAGATATTCTCAACCAACCAAGAAAGAACCTGCTAATTAAACCTAAATTATCTTCTGTATATAGTTTTGGGGGGGGGGGGAGTTTCGGGAAAATAAAATAACTCTATTTTTATAAAATTCCTGACTCGGCCTAATTAATGCCTGCCTCCATAACACTCTGTCATTTCCATGATCACTCAGTGTTTATTGAGACTAGCCTTGCACTGATTTCATGAAAATCACTCAGCACACATGAATGAATGCACTCTATCAGGATTTATGTAGAAACACAGAATCACAGAAACATTCTGGTTAGAAAAGACCCTCAGGGTCACCAAGTCTAACTGATATCCCTACTCTACCGGGTTCACCCCAAGCTATATCCCCAAGCATCACACCCAAGAGACTTTTAAACACATTCAGGGGCGGTGACTCAACCACTTCCCTGGGCAGTCTATTCCAATGCCTTTCACTCTTGCCTTGAAAAAAAAAAAAAATTCCTAACATCCAGTTCACTTCACTGTTCCTTATCCTGATCATCTTCATCAAAGCATGAGCTTTTCTTGCTCCAGTCTTTCATTCCGGTCTCCAGGACTTGGGATTTCTGAAGGCTAGTCTTAGCAGTAAGGACAGAGGCAAAGAAAACGTTCAGTACTTTGGCCTTTCCCAAGTCTTTTGTAACCAGCATCCCTGCCTCATTCAGTGATCAGCACACCATTTCCCTTGTCTTTCTTTTGTTTCTGATACAAAAACTTTTCTTGTTAATTTGACAGCCCATGCTACATTAAACTCTGGATAAGCTAGGATCAACTTGAAAATTAAAAATTACTGAATATAGATCTTGAAAACTGTCTTCAAAATCCCACTTAACACTTGGAATTCTGTAAAAAAAATATACATAAGCAGGAAATTAATGAAGCTTTCCTAACCTTTCTCCAAACCATGGCTCTACATGCTGAGGTAGTGTCTCTATACTCCTCTCAGGTTACATGGTCATTCTTCTACCTTATTTTTGTGTTTGAGTTGTGCCAGGAGTTTGGTTTCATTTGTGCAGGCTTCCTAGCACCTTTCCTTGGAATATGTTCTTTCTGAGCTTGATGAAGGTGATTGGTGAATACCAACCATCTTTCTTGGACCCCTTCTCCTACTGGGGCCTTATCACATGAGACCATGAAGCAAGCTCCCTAAAGTTTGCTGTCACTGAAGCCAAGGCTCCTCTTAAACTTCACAATCCCTACTAGACCTTTCTGTCAGATAAATTCATAACTGCTTTATCTGTTCACAGGCTACAATAGAAAGGATACGATTATTGTTATCAATGCTATGTCATTATTTGTAATTGTTGTTGATGTTCTTGTCATTAATTCCTGGCAGAACAAAGATTCAAGCTAAGATTGATCTTTACTGTTATGGGAATCCATGCAGTTTCCCTTTTAGTTTTGCATTTTTAACTGGAGGAATGAGATAAAGTATCATCTTTTACCAGAAGAAAATAATGTTATCCTAGAAAAAAAAAACTTGTTTGTTGACTCTAGCTTGTGCTGGGCACTATTACTTCTCAAAAAATTCCTAATCCTCTTTCAGGGTAGATCTGGGTTATTTTGAAAGTCAAAGAATGAAGCAGGAGAGTTGTGACGTCAAGATTTCATATTAGAGCTGAAGGAGTGAAGGTCTTCTTCATGAGTAGAGCTCATGCCTGTGATCTTCTTCATGTACTGAAAATGTTGACAAGGACAAAAGAGAACAGGAGAGTGTAGAAAGATCACATTATTTCCTAATATAAAGAGCAGTGAAAGGGAAAAGGACCTGAGTGTCCTAGTGGATGGTGGGTTGATCATGAGCCAGCAATGTGCTCTTGGGGCCAAGAAAGCCAATGCCATTCTGGGACATATTAGAGGCAGTGTGGTTAGCAGGTGGAGAGATGTTCTCTTTGCCCTCTACTCTGCCCTGGTGAGGCCATATCTGGAATTATGTGTGCTGGGCCCCCCAGTTCAAGAAGGACAGGGACCTGCTTTAAAGAGTCCATTTCAGAGGCACAAAATAATGATTAAGGGAGTGGAACATCCTCCTTATGAGGAGAGACTGAGGAAACTGGAGCTTTTTAGCTTGGAGAGGAAACTGAGGGGTGACCTCATTCATGTTTATAAATAGGTAAAGGGTGAGCGCCAAGAGGATGGAGCCAAGCTCTGCTCAGTGATGCCCAATGACAGGACAAGGGGCAATGGGTGGAAGCTGAGGCATAGGAAGTTCCATGTAAATATGAGAAAAAGTTTTTCTTCACTATGAGTGTAACAGAACTCTGAAACAGGCTGCTAATGGTTTGTGGAGTCTCTTTCTCTGGAGATATTAAAAACCTGCTTGGACACATTCCTGTGTGATCTGGTATAGGAGATCCTGCTCTGGCAGGGGGGGTGGACTGGATGATTTTTCGAGGTCCCCTCCAGTCCCTGACATTCTGTGATAAGTAGCCAATCACAAATCCAGAAATTAATTTTCTGTTCCATTATTTCTTCCTGAGTGTTGTTTTATCTGTGGCTTTATCAAGACAATTTCTTGCCAAAGTAACATCTAGGATATGCAAGTTATCATCAATATACCACATGTGAAGATAGGTCTGTGATTGTATGTACATAAACATTCAGTCTATCTAAAAGTTAAACACCCAAGGGGAAGAGCTTTATTTGCAGAGAGATTTCTACTCCTGGGACAGAGTACTCTTGTTAGAAGTTGTTACAATTAAGCCTTACAAAATCTTGGCCACATTTTTTTTCCTCTCAGACTTACTTTGCAAGCTCATTTTAAAAATCTTTGTTCTCTCCTTCACAATGAAAAGCAAAGGTAAAGGGAGGATATTTTTGGTTCCTCTATCCAAAGTGCTTTACATAAGAGGACTGGTGATCTGTCTGGAAATATAAAATACTGTTTTGACTTTAAAAGACTCCTCCCGAAGTAGATTAGCCAGACCCACTGGGAGATGTATGATTTGGAAGGCTGGATCATTGCTGACAACCTGTGGAAGATTTTCAGTACAAAAAGGTAAAGAATAAACAGCAGAAAACATGACAGTCTATTTCTCTGCTTTTTGTAACGTATTACTCATGCATCTAGCAGAGCACCACCCTGTAGTATAAGCCTGTATTCATTTAGAATGATGCATTTCTTACTCCTGAGGTCCTGACCTTACTCTCAAATGTAGATAAAAACAGAGGAGTAATAACATCACACATGATTTATTTTTTAATCAATTCTTCATAATCTTTATTGGTGAGAGAGGAAGGAAAAAATGAACTATTGGGAAATGAGAAATGGAGATCTTAGATCTTGTAGTTGGTGTAGTGGTGTATGGGTGTATATGGCTACTGGCAAGCACCTTCCAGACAGTGGCACTTGTGAAATAATTATCACAGAATTTCACTTCTATGAACAGAAAACAGACAACTGTACATCTGAAAACAAAGGGGTCCAGGAAGTTTGGACCTATTTCAAGAAAGAACTATTTAAGGCACAGGGACAGGCTGTCCCAGTGTGCCAGAAGTGAGGCAACAAGTGAGACAGCCAAACTGGATGGGCAATGAGCTTCTAAAGGAATTAAGGAAATAAAAAGAGGGTATATCACCTTTGGAAAAAGGGGAGGTATCCCAGGAAGAGTTTAAGGATGTCCCTAGGTCTTGTAGAAAAACAAATTAGAGAGGCAAAAGCCCATTTAGAACTTAGGCTGCCACTGCTGTTAAGGAGAATAAAAAATGGTTTTATAAATGTATTAATGGCAAAAGAAGGGGCAAGGACAACCTTCAGTCCTTATTAGATGCAGAGGGGAATACAGTAAAAAAAAGATGAGGAAAAGGCAGAGGTAACTTCTTTGCCTCGATTTTCAATAGTGGGACAGGTTATCTCTGGGACAACTGGCCTCCTGAGCTGGCAGATGGGGTCAGGAACAAGTATAGTCCCCCTGTAATCCACGAGGAAGCAGTAAGGGACCTGCTGAACCACTTGGATCTTCACAAGTCCATGGGACCAGATGGGATCCATCCTAGGGTGCTGAGAGAGCTGGCAGATGAGACGGTCAAGATGTTCTCCATTATTTATTAACAGTCCTGTCTCACTGGAGAGGTCCCTGAAGACTGGAAGCCAGCCAATATGATGCTCACCCACAAGAAGGGCTGGAAGGAGGAACGGGGAAATTACAGACCTGTCAGCCTGTCAGCCTGTACCTCAGTGCCAGGCAAGGTTATGGAACAGGCCGTCTTGAGTGCCAGCACAAAGCACCTACAGGATGGCCAAAGGATTTAAGCCCAGCCCAGGTCCTGCCTGACCAACCTGATCTCCTTTTATGATCAGTTTACCTGCTGGGTGAATGTGGAGAAGACTGTGGATGTAGTCTACCTGGACTTCAGCAAAGCCTTTGACACCATCTGCCACAACAAGCTCCTGGCAAAGCTGGCAGCTCATGGCTTGGATAGATTCACTCTGATATGGGTCAAGAACTGGCTGGAGGGGCTGGCCCAGAGAGTGGTGGTGAATGGTGCCACATCCAGTTGGCAGCCAGTCACTAGTGGTGTCCCCCAGGGATCATGCTGGGCCCAGTCCTGTTCAGTATCTTCATTGATGATCTGGATGAGGGGACTGAGTCCATCATCAGTAAGTTTGCAGATGACACCAAGCTAGGAGTAGGTGTTGATGCATTGGAGGGTAGGAGAGCCTTGCAGAGGGACCTTGCCAGGTTGGATGGGTGGGTAGAGGCCAATGGGACGAAATTTAACAAGGCTAAGTGCAGGGTTCTACACTTTGGCCACAACAATCTTCAGTGGCGCTACAGGCTGGGGACAGAGTGGCTGGAGAGCAGCCTGGCAGAAAGAAAAAGGGGACATAGTCTCAAGTTGTGCTGGGGGAGGTCTAGGCTGGATGTTAAGAGGCAGTTCTTGCCAGAGAGAGTGATTTGCTATTGGAATGGGCTGCCTAGGAAGGTGGTGGAGTTGCCATTCCTGGAGGTGTTCACGAAAAGACTGGATGAGGTACATAGTGCCATGGTCTAGTTGATTGGATAGGGCTGGGTGATAGGTTGGACTCAGTGATCTTGGAGGTCTTCTCCAACCTGGCCGATTCTATGATTCTATGATTCTAAAATGGAAGAGTGAAGCAGCTCACACGAGCTGGGAGAAGACTTTAGCTTGAAGGAGACTTTAGCTTGAAGGAGACTGAGAGGTGATCTCATCAATGTTTATAAATATGTAAAGGGTGAGTGCCAAGAGGATGAAGCCAGGCTTTTTTTGGTGATGCCCAATGACAGGGGCAGTGGGTGGAAGCTGAGGCACAGGAATTTTCATTTAAACATGAGGAGGGGCGTGACAGAACCCTGGAACAGGCTGCCCAGAGGAGTTGTGGAGTCTCCCTCTCTGGAGATATTGGAAACCTGCCTGGATATGTTCCTATGTGATCTGGTATAGGTGATCCTGCTCTGGCAGGGGAGTTGGACTGGATGTTTTATTGAGACACCTTCCAGCCCTGACATCCACAACATTTCAAAGACAGGTTGTTTTCAGAAGATGGAAAATTTGGTGGGAAATCAGCAAGTTCTTTAAAATAGCAAGGTACACATCTCCAAGTTAAATCCTGAGACATGCATTTATATTTTTTTTTGCAAATCTTACTAATACAAGCTTTTGTTAACAAAGATTTTTTGCTACCTGTTAATGTATCCTATCCAACTATTTTCCTCCCCTGGTATGATTAATAGCAAGCAGAGCAAAGACAGACTTTAAGACCTTAAGAAAGATTTGAAAAGGAGATGAATTGTAGTCAGGCAAAGATTAATTATTCTTCTTTACATTTGTAGTATATAATAAGAGCACGAACAGAAAAAAAGTATAATGTCACAAGTTGTTTCAGTTTAAGAAACGTACTTTGGGAAGTCTTGGTAGTGGGGATATTATTTTTAGTTTTCTAAACTTATGTTTCATAACCACCCAACCCAAAAAAAAAAAAAAAAACCAACAAAACCAAACAAACCAAACCAAACCAAACAAAAAACAAACAAAAACAAAAACAACAACAACCAAAAAAAAAACCCAACACACAAATTTAAAAAAAAAACAAAACCCCTAACCTGAAGAATTACATGGATCAGCCCATCCCGCCACAGGGAGATTGTTCCAGTGGGGATAACATTTCCTTGCTCCTAATCTGATAGGACTGACTAAGAAGGCTTTCAATCAGTCACTAGAAATGATGAGGAAAAGAGATGCCATCAAGATAGCTGAAGTTAAGCCAAGTATTGGCAATGTTAATGGGAGCGTTTACACTGTTCCAGGGCTCAGGAAAACATTTGAAGTGCTAGCACACCAACACACAAAGTATGAGAAACAACAGCATGAACTGAAAGCACTGATCAGTTCCCAGAAGTGTATCACTGATCTTAGCAGCATTAGGTGTAACCAATTCCTCTGGAATGCTTGGATGGAGTGCTACAGATTGTTTCAGAGGAATGGGCAGTGTCGGAAAGGTGGAGAATTTTCACTGTATGTAAGATTACATATGATTACATATTGCCTCAAAAATCATGACCGCATTCACTGCAAGCAAGCAGGAAAAGGTATGATGCAGTGATATGTACTGTCAATGCCTCAGAGGTTTAGTCACATATACTAAAGAGAATTTGGAGTTAAACTGATTGAAGGAAAAATCTGATGGAAAAATCTGAATATATTTTATGAATTGCATTTTTTATGATTGAAAAATCTGAATTTCTGTGAAATTCTGTGAAAAGCTTATTGCAGTATGAAGAAGGTACAGCCCCAGAGACAAAGCGAGGAGATGTTAGAATAGCAGTCATCCAGACAAAGGAGGTTATCGGTTAGAAGTATGTATATATCCTGAAGAGAAAAGGGGGAAATTGTTTAAATAAATGAGGAAAAGAAAAAATAATGTTGCTATCAGAAATATAAGTGCATTAAGGAAAAAAATGTGGCTGACTCCTGAGTTTAAGAAAGACAAAGTTTTTTTTCCACAGGAATATGTTTTTATGAAAGCACAGATATGATGGGGATCTTCATAGAATAGAATCATAGAATGAGTCAGGGTTGGAAGGGACCACAAGGATCATCTAGTTGCAACCTCCCTGCCATAGGCAGGGACACCCTACCCTAGATCAGGCTCGCCATAGCCTCATCCAACCTGGCAATTTTTAATAGTAACTTCTGAAATACATACAATAAGAAGTAGGAAGGGCTTCTTCAATTAGATGGAGGCACCAGAGAACAGGGGAAATAAAAGCTATAGAGCTAGCAGCATAATAGCAAGATTCAGAAAAAAAATATAGACTGGCCCAGATAAACTGATTATACCAGTCTGTATTTTTAAAAGGTTGACCCTTAGTTGAGCTCCTCTGAAAGTTTATTCAAGTCTCCAATGAACCTCAATGACAGACTTGCAGCCTGAGATTGATTGGTCAAGTATATACACAATGGGATGTTACAAAAAATATACATAAATTAAAAACAACAAAAAAAAAGTGTGGTAGAATCAGAAAGAATCTTTTCATCTGATGTTGCCATTTTCTGCCTGACTTTGAGGAGTTTGGGAATTTATGAGTGTAGATTTTGGAAATACCAAAAGTAAACCACATGAAAAATCTTGTGTTCAGACTGCGTATATATTGTCAGTCTTCAATTATACCACTGAAATAAAGCCAGACAAGGTTTATAGCTATGGGATTAGTGAAAATCTTAAAACTGTGGTCTGTGTTTATAAACAACAAAATACTATGGATTCAATAGATCTTCACTAATCACTAGTAGGCAGCCTACTCCACATTTTAAATGGAAGGTTATATCTGCTTAATGCTCTGTACCATTGTAGTTCTGAATGAGAAGAGGCAGTGGTAAAAGGAACTCAAATATTTCTGCTCAGTACTTGGTGCTCTTTTTCACTCTTCTTGCCTTTGTGGTAAAGGCTGCTAAAGTAGTTAGCAGCAGCAAATTAGTGTTTCCTGCATTATTTAATTAAACCTGCCTTTGTTCTCTAGCTGTATTCTAGGCCCCAAGTTGTGCAGACCTTGCTACAAAACTGTAAGAAATGTTCATTAATCATCATCTCTCTTGAATACTAATTCTCTCTCTGGGTGAGAGTACTGTAATAATTTTACTTTGTGGACAGTGTTTCCTGCCTGCTAAGCTGCACGTACACACCAGAAAATCTGAGGCCTGGGACACTTTCATTACTCAGTGACAGCATATCTAGTATAGGCTGGTAATTCTACCTCTCATTAGAAGTATTATAATTTTATTTTGCAGGCCAGAATTCTTTTTGTGCTAAGCAAGCCCTCCATAATTATCTGGTTTTGCAACTTCTAGTGATGGGAAGAGGAACAGAAAACAAAATTATGCCAAAGAATTCAGCAGTTTCCTTCCAATAAAGAGGGACATGCTCAGAAGGAAAATCCACCAACACACAAAAAGACAGAAAATTAGGTCCAAGGCATATGGAACAGACCATCTCAGTGCAGCCCAGTTTTCTTCCACACACACAACACAATACCTTCTTTCAAAGAACTGTAAGTAATTTGATCCAAGCTGTCTTATTCCTGATCAGTGATCCAGAAGAAGACAATAATTGTGAAGAATCAATTCTACAGACAAGGGGGGTCTGCAGCCTACAAGCATTAGTATATGCTATTGGTATTCTCTACTTTTCTAAAGAATCTGAAGGTTTTCAGCCTCCATCTTCCTGAATGTGTTTGAATGCCCCTAAGAGTGAGCATAAAGGGATTTGTCTCACTTTTATATGAATGGTAGCAAGACTGGCAAGTACATTAAAAGGTAGAAATGTGCAGTGTTTGGTCATTGTTTTTATCACTGAAGTGTGTTTCAGAGGAATACCTGCAGAGCATGAACTGAAACTGAAAACCATTTAAGGCTGCACTAATTTTTGTAAGGAATATATGATTCATGGAAAGAAAACACAAAAAAACATACAGTCTTGATGAGGAATAGACTCACAGCACTGAACTTGGCAGCTACTTACTCCAGACAAGACTGGTAAGTCTTTCCCCTTAATCTATCTTGACTCATTCTCCCTGTATGGAAACAAAACCAAAACCAAACCAAACAAACAAACAAAACTCCCACCCATAAACAAACAAGAAAAAAACCCAACAAAACAAACAAAACAAAAGCCACACCATCAACAACAACAACAAAACACCACACCAAAAAAAAAATCTGAAAAATTGTGTATTGGAGGTCTTCCATATATTATTTTAATAAAAATAGCATTTAATTTATGATCATATTCTTCATTTATTATTGGTGAAACTAACTGTTGTAGTTTAACCCGGATGACAACCAAGCACTGCACAGGAACTCACTCACCCCCCAATCTCCCCAGTAGTGGAATGGAATAAAAACTGAAAGTGAGAAAGTTCATGGGTTGAGATAAAGACACTTTAACAGTAACATAAAAACTGCATGCCCAAGGACAGCAAAACAAGGATTTCATTGACTACTTCCCACCACCAGGCAGGTGTTGAGACATCATAAGGTATGCAGTATCCCTTTGGTCACTTGGGGTCATCTGTCTCAGCTGCATTCTCTCCCAACTTCATGTGTACCCCCAGCCAAACATAGCACAGCTACCTTTGGAAATTACTCAGCTAGAAAGTTATTATACAACAAGATTTTAAACTGTTAAATTCAGAAGCATGTGCCCTCTGAAAGGCATTGGTGATGTGTGTGCAAATACATGTCAATTTGCATCTTACATTAAGTTTTACTAAGTTAACAAGGATGTGTCTAAGATATTTGTGGGAAGGAGGAAATGAGTAGAATGTAGTGCTACGTTCATATATGTTCATTATTTGTTTTTTTCTGAGCAAGGTCCAGCAAAAATGATGAATAAAACATGCCAGGCCATATATACTGAGAACTGTCTTCCACAATAAAATGGAAAGGTGTAGTTTAAGAGTTTGTGGTGCTGGCCCTTCGCCTTTCACCTTACTGTTTGAGTTTGTCTCCTCTAGCCAGTGATCAGAGGGTATGCATATGGGCCTCTTACCTTTACCCAATAGCTCCAAGCCTATTGGACAGAGTGGATTAAACTGTCCAGTTAGCTGTATTTGAACAACGAGGCTTGTTGAGCTGTCTTGGAACACAGAGCTGACACCTTCACCTGTATTAGTAGCATTGGTGGCATTTAATATAAGAGGTGAGTAATGAAGAGAGAGTGAGTAGTGACTAGAAAGTAGTCTTTCTCTGCTTGTATTTCTTTCCTGCACACTAGGAGTGCCACACTCTTCTTAAATTCCTGCCTCCTTATTTCTCCTGCTATTTATGGAAGCAGCATCCTGTTTGTATGTTTTGTTTGGTGTCTGGATCAAGTCCGCTGTAACAATGGAAAAAAAAGCTTACAGATCTTCAAAGACTGTCCCACAGTAGATTATAACTTTGGCCACGATTCCATGTAGTCAAGGTTCTCAGAGCTCTCCTATGTGAAATCCTGATTTGTGGAATTCATACATAGGTATTGGAGACAAAACCCTTTTTGAACGATGACCCTGCAAACAAATTTCAGACAGATCAAGAACAGTCCTTGTGAACACAGAAAGCAGCTCAGTAACTTACTAACTTTTCTTCAAATCTGCATCAATCACAAAGTGTTCACAACTGCATCATTTCAGAACCACACCTTCTCTAAAAGGGCAGAGAATACCTGGCTACTGTATGTATCGTTAGCTCTTGTCTTATGACATGAGCTGTATTGGCTAAGTTGGGAAACTTCATTTCACATTTAAATTATTAACTTTTTCACATAAACAACTTTACATTAATTTTTCTGAGATTTTTCTTCAGTAACAGCAACACAGTCAACTTCAGACTTGTCAGACAAAACAGCTTCTCCTTCAGAGGGAAGCAAGATTATTCTTCCCCTGTATTCAACACTGGTCAGGCCACAGCTTGTGTTCTGTGTCCACTTCTGGGCTCCTCAATTCAGGAGAGATGTTGAGATACTGGAATGTGTCCAGAGAAAGGCATCAAAGATGGTGAGGGGCCTGGAGCACAGCCCTGTGAGGAGAGGCTGAGGAAGCTGGGGTTGTTTAGCCTGGAGAAGAGAAGGCTCAAGAGTGACCTCATTGCTGTCTACCTGAAGGGAGGCTGTAGCCAGGTGGAACTGGTCTCTTCCAGGCAATCAGCAATAGAACAAGGGGACACAGTCTCGAGATGTGCTGGGGGAGGTATAGGCTGGATGTTAGGAGGAAGTTCGTCACACAGAGAGTGATTTGCCATTGGAATGGGCTGCCCAGGGAGGTGATAGAGTCACTGTCCCTGGAAGTGTTCAAGAAAAGCCTGGATGAGGCACTTAATTGACTAGATAGGGCTGGGTGATAGATTGGACTGGATGATCCTGGAGGTCTCTTCCAACCTGTTTGATTCTATGATTCTATGAAGTTGTCATAAATATTACTTCTACTAAACCAGTAACAATGGGAGTACATGTAGCAGTAGGAAATAATGTCTCAATTTAGTAGAAAATAATGGTCTTTTGGAAATGAGTGGATGCATTTGTATAACTGTGGTAATACAAAAACATGGCACAAAGGAGAAAGTTATAGGAAAAAAAGAAAGTTTCCATAAGCTGTTATACAATGAGGAGATCTTTTCATAAAAAGAAAAAAAAATAAATGAGATTATCTTAAGAACATGAATCATACACAAGTTATTTTATATTCTCCAGCAGACATTGTGTTTATTCTGTACATCTAGGACTGATGAAGTTATAGCAGAGATAAAAGAATAAGGAAAAATAATCCATTTCATTGTCACATAGTTAATATAATGTGAACATTATGGCACATTTTGGTACCATTAATGTGACTGATGAACAGAAAATATGGAGATATTTTTTCTTATTATTTTGTTTCTGAATGCTTCACTCCACAAACCCCTGAAGCAAACCTGGAATTAAGGGCTAGTGCTGCATTAAAGTTTTCATAAGACATCTATGTCATTTGGTTCTGATGGATTACTTCCTAATTAAGAGTGTAGAAAACAGATTTTTTTTTTTTTACAACAGCTACCCAATTCACATAAGTAACAGGCAACAACTTCTGTTTCTTCTTCACCAGAGCTTAATGTTTCCTCCTCACAGAGCAATGGTGCCACAGTCTTTCTTTGCTATATTAGCTCACTAATGCATCATAACATAGAAACAGATGTTGCTTACCTGTTTTGTCTCAATCCAGAAATAGTCTCGGTTTTAAAATGTGTCATACTTGCTTCTCTCCTCATGTCTGTACTAAGAAATGGTCATTTTTTGCTTATAAGTAAATATAACAATGAAAAAATGTAAACCCTTTTCTTTCTTCCATTACTGTACTTTTTTCCCCTCTCTCTAGACATTAGCTATCTAGTAGCACTGACCAGTAGCTACAACCCTAATGCAACCACTGGGCATTTAGTCAGTGTCTTGCATCTAACCGGTGGCTTTAAATCCATGTGTATTTTACATCAGGGGACTTTTTAACCTACCTTCAGTCATATTCTACAAATGAACTAATTGTGGAAAACGCATTTCTAAACTATCACAAAGTGTTGAAATTTCATCTGAGAAATACGTGGTATAGAAAAAATACATTTTCATTAAATCAATAACTAGTCAAACACTTTTAACCAAATTAGTCTTTCAATGACTAATCAGTGTTCGAAGAAGTTAACTTTTACTGAGAAGATTCTAGCAAAATAACTTGTCAATACTATTTCTTTCCAAATTACCTGAGAAAGACTGCTATTTTCCACATGAATTATTTAATTTGTGAAGATATTTGAGCAGCTGTGATTACAAGTGGATAAGGAAATTTGCTTTTTTCTGCGTGCAACTGGAAAAGGAGGTTGTAGTGCTCTACACACGAACATAAGAGGTGACAACAGGTGATGAGATGTTTATTAAGGATGGTGACCTTATTTGTCCTACCATATAGCTCCAATGTATTCTCATTTTGTTAAAGAAATTTCCATTTGATAGAACTGTTATAAAACCATTTTTTAATGAAAGTGGGTTATTATTTCCAGGTAATTACCTCTGTGCCTCTATGCTTAGATCAGTAAGTACCTGGGTTGCTAAAGTTTCCATTTTTATTTGTGTAAAAAATGGAAGCAGAGCTAGCAGAAAGAGCCAGCAGATGGAGGGTTTTGTGCAGCGCTTTCCGGGAAAGTATGTCAAGATCTTTCATGTGAGCTTGCAATAGAAAAGCAGGCACATGAGGGCTTATGGGTCAGGGTTAAGAGAGCAACCACAAGTGATGATGTGAGTGCCAGTCTGCCCAAGGGTACCCCAAATTCCTTTTTTCTCCTTCCCATTCTGTGGGTTTGAATGAGAGAAGAAAGCACAGAAATTGCTTCCCCCCACTGCCCTGCAGGCTTGAAGGGGGGCAGCAAAAGATGCCTTTCCGCACGTGGGCTGATCCCTGTGGAAGCCTGCACCAGAATTGGGCTGGTGGTTGGCTGGGTTTTCGTGCCAAGTATAAATGGTAAATGGACACTTTGTCTAGAAAAAGGATAAACAGATCAAGGGATCCTGCCTTAAGTTTTCTGCCTTTAGAGTTCCTGTCTTGAGAGTCTTCTGAAACTGTGAAGGACAGGTTTCTGCCATGACTGGACCATCTCTGATTTTGGACATCTCCTACCTTTTTGTATGGCTCTTGGATTTATCCCGTCCCTGCTTTTGGACTGTGCTCCCCACTTTTGCACCCTTTTGTGCAAACTTGTAGGCTTTGCAAGCCTGGGGTCCTTTGAGAGTCACCAGCAGCATCTGGACCACCCTCTTTCAGACCATATCAGTAGCCGACTTCCTAGCAATCTCCCAGACTGGGGACGCTAGCAGTTTTGGCTCTCCTCTGCCACTGTGAAGGCAGCATCATTCCACAACCATCCCACTTGGGAAGAAGTGCTCAAGACATTTCTGACTTTGATGGCCCTGCCACTCGCCTCAGGCTTCTGCTGCATGGATCTTGATTATTGGATATTGCCTGCAACATCAGAAGGCTGCTCCTGCAGAGGAATCCAGTAAGAGATCATTGCTGAACGCCTATCTCACCTCCGTGAGTAAGACACATTGTTCTCTTAATCTTCTGCTCAGCCTGATTGACAGTGGAGTAAAGCTGTGTTTATAGCTTACTCTTTTCCATTTCCTGACTTCCTAAATCTCTACATTTATCTATAATATCTCTCTCAGGAAGAGCAGCCCTGAGGAAAAGGACCTGGGGGTCTGGGTCTACGAGAAGCTCAACATGAGCCGGCAGTGTGCACATGCAGCCCAGACAGCCAACCGTGTGCTGGGCTGCATCAAGAGCAGTGTGGCCAGCAGGGCAAGGGAGGGGATTCTCCCCCTTTACTCTGCTCTCCTCAGACCCCACCTGGAGTACTGTGTGCAGTTCTGGAGCCCCCAACACAAGAAGGACATGGAACTGCTGGAGCGGGTCCAGAGGAGAGCCACGAAGATGATCAGAGGGCTGCAGCAGCTCTGCTATGAGGACAGGCTGAGAGAGTTGGGGCTCTTCAGCCTGGAGAAGAGAAGGCTTCGAGGAGACCTTAGAGTGGCTTTCCAGTATCTGAAGGGAGCCTACAGGAAGGCTGGGGAGGGACTATTTACAAGGTCTAGTAATGTCAGGACGAGGGGGAATGGGTTTAAGCTGGAAGAGGGGAGATTCCGACTGGATGTTAGGAGGAAGTTCTTTACAGTGAGGGTGGTAAGGCACTGGCACAGGTTGCCCAGGGAGGTTGTGGATGCTTCCTCCCTGGAGGCGTTAAAAGCCAGGCTGGATGAGGCCTTGAGCAACCTGCTCTAGTGGGAGGTGTCCCTGCCTATGGCAGGGGTTGGAGCTGGATGATCCTTGAGGTCCCTTCCAACCTAAACCATTCTATGATTCTATGATTCTATAATCACCTCTTGGAAGAAATTCCCAATCAAACTGAATCTGCTAATAAACTAAACTAATTTTTGTATATAGTTTGGGGGCAGAATCTTCTACTTCTCGGGAGATGTTCCTCATCTGAGGTGATTCTAGTCCCCGTGTCTGCCTGAGGGACAATATATCAGGGTACAAGCCATCCAGAAGACATACATGATAACCTTCTAACACAGATGCAAAAGAGCATCTACTTTTTTTCCCTTCTCTTGATCAATATCCTCTTATTCACTACCTGATTCCTGAGGTTTGCATAAAATCCCATCTTTGCTGAATAGAGAACAACTCCTGGCAATTTCAAGAGAATTTTTTTAAAAGGGAAAGTTCTTAATGTCTGCTTAAGACAGGCAGACCTTTTCTGCCTGCTCCTCTGTATAACTTCCTCTGTAATATGAAATATTTTTGTAGGACATTGTGATTTTAGCCCACCAAGCATTTTTCAACTAATGCTTCTAGTAATTTACATGCTTAAAAACAAGAGTGCAAACATTTGCAGAACCCAACTTTCCAGTAATATCTTAATTAATGCAAAACGTGAAGGATTCTAAGATACTCAAGCATTTATGATGTCATTTTTGCCCAGGCAAGATGAAATGAAAGAATTAGAAGACAAATAAAAAATGCTGACCTAAATTCTACTATGGGGGGGGAAATTAAATACTAAAACTCAAAAAAAAAAAAAAATACAGATTCACTCTCATCTAATTAAGAAAATAAAATAGCTACAGATAAAAAGCAAGTATCCAAGATAAAATAAACCTTTGCCATACTCTGGTAGCAATACAATAAGAAAGTAAGGGTTTTTTCCAAGCTTTTTTAATAAAGTGTAAATTGATTAAAAATTTCTAATCTATAAAATATCAAGGATTCATTTTCATTTTATTAAAAGAGTGTTAGAGTTAGGTCTCTTTTAAAAACAGAGAAATTAACTCAGAACATGGGATTTGTTGATTCTGAAACTGATTATTACAGGGCATGAACTAATGATCAGTGACTAGTGCTAGAATTAATTAATATAACTTTTGATAAAGTTTCTGCATCATATTATCACGTTACTAAAATGTAATTAATTTTTGCAAAAGTAGTATAGCAGGGAAGATTCTCTAGACATACAAATCACTGTAGCCCCTGTGGAGTGAGTTTGTAAATAGTACCTGAATATCTCACTCTTTTTTTTTTTCTTTTTTTTTTTAACTGAATTGTGTGTAGAATAGTTGTGCAAAGTCACTCTTATGCAAATAGATGGAAAAAAAAAATACATATATATATATATAGCCTTATTTACGAAATTTGGACTGAAAAACTCATTCTCCAAATCAGTAAAAAACATTTCTGGCCATAACACATAAGAACTAGCAGACTGACTTACTTTGCCAGGGATGTAATGTTTTAAGTGTTACAAGGATATTTCTTACTCATTCTAATACAGGCATGACTACTTCTAGCAGTATTAATTGACAGATCCACACCTTAGAAACCATTGAATCACACTTTTTTCAACTAACTCACTCACTAAAACTCACACAGCAAAGTCTATGCCAGGTTCCTGTTACATATTATTCCATTAGTTACCCATAGACCGTGAATATTTTAGACGTCTGTGAGCATGGATGATTTGAAGCAACTGAGCATGAGGAACTTTAAAACTGCAACCTCTCAAAACTCTAATGAGCAGCATATCCTTTGGATTAATTCATATCACTTTGCAAACTGATTCCTTTCCAAATGAGCCTACTCTCCATTTCTAAATCCCAGACCTTTTCCTTAGGTGCTGAGAACAACCTTGCAGATTTTCTAAATTATTTGCGCACCTCAAACGACTTCTTGATTTTCGAGACAGTGCAAAACAGTTCCACATGTTGGATGGACAGCATAGAATCTTGGTTTATTTATGTATTTTTAAAGCTTTTTGCTTATCTGTTATGGGATTTTTTTTTTTTTAAGCAGTATGAGGTAATTTATGAAAACATGGGGAAGTTACCTGTGAGATATGACTCTATCTACACTGTGCTGAAAAACATGAGGGAGAGTGAAATTGTTATGAAACTTAGTAAGATGGTGGCTTATTATACTGTTCCTATGTGACCAGACACTTCTGGATATTGAGCAATTACAAGGGGAGAAAAGTAGATCTCAAGGTGTATTTCTTAGGCACTCAGGATTTAGATGTAACTAAATCTGAAAATGTGTATGTTTTTTCTACATACTAACTGCCAGGAAATGAATTAATTGAGATTATAAACATACCAAAAAGTACCATCTCAGGTACTAGTAAATCAAGCATAGAAAGAACAGATTAATAGATTAGTGGTTTGGATTGGAAGGGTCTTTAATAATCTAGTTCCAACTTTCTACCAAACCACGTTGCTCAAGGCCCAGCTTCCTCAGACACTTCTCACAGGCCATGTACTCCAGACTATTCATGACCCTCATTGCCATTTTCTAAACACCCTCCAGCACTTCAGTGTCCTTCCTGAAGTGAGGAACCCAGAGCAGAATACAATATGCCAAGAATGGCCTCACCAGTGCTGAGCACAGGGCGAGGATACCTCACTGTTACTGTTGGCCACAGTGTTTCTAATACAAGTGCAGTGGTTTAGAGCTAACACTCCAACCTAATTCTAATTTATAAACAAGATACAGGAACTTTATGGACCTTTTTAAATAGAAAGTAAATAAAATAGAGGATTGGTTATAGAAGAAAAATAAGTCCATATAATTTCATTCCTTCACTGGAGTAGTTTATAATCTTTTGCACAGACCATTCTTCTCTCTGCCACTTCCTGCCTCCTCCTCTTCTTCTCCCCACACTAATTGATCCTGCCCATATGGCTACAGTAACCTCATATGAGTAGATAACAGTGAGGCTAGTTTTCTCTCTGGGAGAAGAATGTGGATGTCCTTCTGGCTTTGTCCAGGGGAGGATCTCTCTTTCTGAATTGTAAACAATCGTAAATATATTTTCTACATACGGATTGTATTATATGCATTAAGATTTCAGCTTGCTGTAAATATATAGCTTTATCTTCCTTTCAAACTTTCTGAGCTAGTTTGGTGATGTTATTTTGGTGGGTGATTTTAACCCTTCCACAACAAGCTAGGATGCCTCTGGCCTTCAGGCCACCTGGCCACACTATTGACTCATATACAATCAAATATCAACCGACGCCCTCAGGTCCCTCTCCAAGTTGCAGCTTCCCTACCACACATTCCCAAGTCTGTAGCTTACCATGGCATTGTTGTGAGCGAGGAGCTGACCCTGGCACCTTGCCTTGTTGAACTTCGTACAATTAGCCATGGCCCATCGGTTTAACAGCTCCTGATCTCACTCTAAAGCTTCCCTATCCTCTGGCACATCAACACAGCCACCGAGCTTGGTGTCGTGTCATCTGCAAGTGTACAGAGGGTGCATTCAACCCCCTCAGCCAGGTCACTGATAAAGGTATGGAAGAGAACAGGCTCCAGTATTGAGCCTGGGGGAATACCACTACTGACTGGGCACCATCCAGATGTAAACTCCATTTACCACCACTCTTTGGGCCCTGCCATCCATCCAGTCTTTTATGCAGTGCAAAGTACAATCATGCAAGCGCTGTGCCATGAATTTCTGAAGGAGAATGCTGTGGCAGACAGCATCAAAGGCTTTACTTAGGTCCACATAGAAAATGTCCACATTACATCCCTCATTCACTGGGCAAGAGGAGATCAGCTTAGTCAGACAGGACTTGCCTTTCATAAACCCATGCTGACTGGGCCTGATTGCATAGTGTCATGGAGGGCCCATAGGCCCAAAATTAGACTTGCATATGCCTTTCCCTGCCTGGACATGTTTTTCCTGCTCACAGTCAGGGGTGAGCACATGGCCAGCACAGAGGGGCACAACGGGCCTGGAGCCACGTGGAGTCTGGCCTGCCCAGGCTTTAGGTTGTGTAAGCCCCCACATGCTCAGCTCACGCTTGCTGGGTGCTAGGCCAATGTGAGCCCCATACTTGGAAAGTCCAGGCCTGTGGCTCCTTGCCTGTTATGGCAAGGTTGGCTGACTGCAAGCCCGATTGGTTATTGGTGGCCAATGAGACCATTGATCTCGGCCCACAGTTAATAAACAGAGGTGCACTCACCTGACAGCATTCCCCTTTTGCTCGCCGGTGCAGTCACTCACTTAGGCCTGTCATTACGGGGCTGAGACTCCCCGTGCAGCCGTGCATCCCACTGCACGCCCACTGCCTTATTGCCTGCTGTGTGCCATCGCCACGAGTCACCAGGTGCAGACCTATTTGTCTGCACAGGATTGTATTTCTCTGCACCTGCAAATNAAGTTTAGTGGTTGGGGGTGGTGAGAGTTGAAAAATACTGAAGTTAATAAATATATATATATATTTTTATAAATATCCTCTCACATTAATTAATTTCTCCCCTCCGTGACACACAGCAACAGAAATTGAGGCTTTGTTGGTCATAATGTCTTGCATTCTTACTGCACTGGCTAAACCCTTGTTCTATGAGCAATGTAACACATATTTATCAAGCACTTCAGTACTGACATGATTTGTGTTTAGCCTTGCTAGGACTGCAATGCTAACACACATTATATGTGTTTATTATGCTCATGGTAGGTCAACATTTGGGGTTTCAATGAAGAAACAGAACAATCCCTCACAGGAAAGATTCAGTCTGGAATTTCCCATGCCCATGCAATCAAGCTACAGAGTGGCTACTTGAGGTGCTCAACCACTCATCTGTCAACATGCATCAATGATGCTTTCCTCTCCCTCACTTCAACATACTTTCCCTTTTTGTTTCCAACCAGAGTCTTTTAGGTTCAGGGATGGGGATGAAAGCTCTGGGGATGTGTCTCTTCAAATCTGTGGTTGGGATCTCTTCTGTATAATTTATGTTGTGTCCAGCTATTTTCCTTTCTACATTGAACTGGTGTAACAATTATCTTTTCCATGCCTAAGATGGGTAAAAGAAGAAATAGCAGTGAGATGAGATTAATAATTATTCAGAGGTGTGTAGGAAAGAAACTCTGAGAGTTTTCTGGAAGTGCAAAGATTTTATCAGTTGCCTGTTTAAAGTTACATGGTTGTCTTCAACAACTGTGTTTTCATTGTGAAGGAAAGCATCTGGGAGTATCTTTTATGAAAGAGGTTGTAATTTTATAAGTTGTGGAAGACAGGAAGCCTAAAACAATTTCCAATTTTAAATGGCATTAACAAATCCTTCAAAATATATGCACTCTTTGATCTGCGGGAGACTACAACCAGCCAAAGAACAACTTACATTATGCCCTGCATATCCTGCAGCCTATGATCTATCACTGTTCTGTTTACAGATTCTGTTGCTCAAATGGACAAACATCAGAGACGGAGGGGTGTAGCTCAAAGCTCACATTCTCAGTGAAACTTTTGTCTCCCCTTAGGTAGGTTGTCAATTCAACCATAAACCATTTCCACTCTGTTTGACACTCCTAACCCTTCCTACAGCCACTTTTTCTTTCACATGGCCAGGGCACTGCCAGTGGCACTGAGTCCAACCCCATCTCTTCACAAGCAGTGACCAGGAAAGATGCAACTGAACAGATACCATAGTTCCTCCAGCTTTGATAGCCCAGTATTTCTCACAAAGCTTCTTGACAGAGTATATCTCCACAGAGCCATCTTCAAATAATTTACCAAACTCCATAGGTACCAGAAACATATTTTATCACAGACTTTGGTAAATGAAATTCTTTTCAAAATAAGCAAGAGGTGAATTATCTAAAAAATTGAAGGGAAGAATAAATCCATCTGCATAACATTCTCTGAAAACACACACTGGTATAATAAAATCATAAGAATCTTATCTAGCAGATACAGCATGGGATTGTTCCCAATCCCAGGATAATTTGACAGGTGTTACTGAGGTTTCTGGTGTCTCCAATTACTGACTAATGTAAGTGATAGGGAAAAGAAGATCTCTACTGTTGCTATACTGCAGTGTTTTTCCAGGGTAATTGCCTGACTATGGTTTGAAGGGGAAACAAAAATACCCAGGGCTAGATAGCATCATCAAGTCATTTGTTTGACCTCCAGGTTGGTTTGCTTGAAGGTCACCAAATATAAAACAACCTGTGGTTTAATATATTCTGAATATTGTAGCCTGTCTTCCACTTCATGTTGAATGCCTGCAAGATCTTTTTCAGATTGGCCTTACTGTTTTATCTCTGGCCAGATCAAGCAATTCTCCTTCATTTTCTACAACAATCTACAAAGAAAGGTAAAAGGAACACTCAAACCTCAAATCCATTCATCATACAGATTTGTAATGAAGATGTAACAGAGGCAGCATTTTTTTCCCACCTATCATTTCCTTTGCTTCAATTCCTGAGTTTGTGCCATGAAATTATTTCATGAATGAGTTACAGACACTTGTTAACTTGAACCAGGAAACTGCAAAGTGCCCTAAAGATTGGGGGTTAAATACAAGTATTTCCATGCCTGAAATTGATTTCTTTTCATTCAAGAAATCAAAAAGAGAAATCACATTTCCCTTCTGAGCTAGCCAGTTCTGAACCAATGAATTCGTGCATTTAATATCATTTAGGACCAATAATGCAGGAGTGTTAGCATTGTCATATCTAAAAACACTCAGAAGCTCAAGAAGACAATTTTCTGTTGCCTTCTGCTTCATACATAAAAATGGTGAATGAGCAGTATAAAGAAGTAGTATAAATCCCCTTAGAAATGCACACTCTGTTTCAAGTGACTTATGTATCTGTAGGCCATGCACTAACTCCTGGAGCCTAGATTGATCTTTGGCTCATTGCAGATGCTTGTATCTCACTGTCAGTGGATTATTTTCCAGTGCATGAACCTCTTTCTTTGCAGTGACAAGATAGTCTGCTGCCAGACTTACCTTCATGACTGTAAACATTATGTCAACTGATAATTATTTTGACAGTATATTTTTTTTCAGTCTCAAAAGAGAGAACACAGCAACAAAAATGGATTGCAGTGAAAAACAAATACAAAATTCTAACATTTAATTACTTCTAATACCAGTTTTAGTTTTTCCTGCTTTTCCTTTGGCAATGAAACACAGACACAAATATAGCAGTGCACTCCTGGTGAACTGAAGGGAGTTTGGGGTCATTCTTTAGTTTGGTTTGCAGGGGGTGTTTTGGGGGTTTTGGAGATTTTGAGGGTTTGGTTGGTTGGTTGGTTGGTTCAGTTTAGTTTTTTTCCTGTTTTGTTTGTTTGTTTGTTTGGATTTTGGGTTTATTTGGTTGCATTTGGCTTTGTTTTGTTTTTGGTAAAGCAAATACAAATTTCATGACCACAGTGAAAAGAAATTGCCAGTGTGAAACAACATCTGTGTCTGTCTCTTAGAGCAACTTGTTTTTGAACTTAAGCTTGCTAGACCAGTTTCTGTACCAAATATGTTTTTTCATGCAGTCGCTACCACTTTATGAATATATAAAGGGATTTTCATAAAAGCATAAACTTGTCAGAAGAAAAATGCATTATTTTCTTAAGGAAAACAACTGCTTTAAATAAACTGTTCTTCTGATATCTCACTGTGCAAACAAAAGTTTGACTTGATTTTTTTTCTTCTAATTGTTCTCATTCTCAACTTTACTCTTCTTTTGCCTTAACTTATAAGAGTGATTTTTTGTTTCAATTAGGTTGCATAACATATATATTAAAATTCCAACTGTAAAAATATTTTTGGAGAGTATGACAAGTATTTTATATTTATATATAAATATTTTATATTTATATATTTATAGTTGTCTTTGATTTTTTTTTATACTTGCAGACCTACAAAACCTGAAAAATGTTGCTGTCTGTTCATCTACCTTCTCTATACTATCAGATTCATCATAGCTTCTTCATCCTATTTCTTGTGCATCTTCTTTAGTTTAACCATAAGAACAGAACCAGGTTAGTCTTACTGGTTTATTGCTGTATACAATGCTGCAGAGTTAACATAAGAGAGGCCATCTCTATGATATTACTTGACTTTAACCATTTGTTTTTCACGTTGGCTTCAACTGTAACTTACAGAATCTTTTCAAACTGGTGTCCTGAGATCATAATATGCATATATGTGCTGATACACTGCTATCACTCTTTACTTAAGCAAAGGTGTGTAAATACTTACCTGTGCTCAGTAAAAATCATTGCTATCATTCTATTTTATTGTATGTTTCCGGAATGCTGCTGTCTATCTTTTTAAATACAGATATAAGGCATATCTGAAACACATTCTGGTCATGCCATGACATTAATAAGGTGAGGAGCTAAAAACGTAGTATATCTCTTCCCTCTCTTTGAGGCAGATAGAAGTTACTATACAATGTCTTCTGAAGACACTAAAGCATGGCTACTGATACCATCTCACTAGACAGGAAAGACAGGTTCTAACATTTGCCCAGATATTTTTGTATCACTAGCAGTCACAAGCAAGACAAGAGAGAGGAACCATGTTAGAAATAGTAATGCATTTGAAAATTTCATGTATCAATTGTGTTAACCTGCTGGAAGGAAGCTCCACAGAAAAGGACCTTGGAGTCCTGGTGGATAGTTAAGTTATCCAGGGGATGACAATGTACTCTTATGGCCAAAAAGGCCAATGAGATCCTGGAGTGCATTATGAGTGTCCAGCAGATTGAATTTGAGTCTCCTCTCTCTCTACTCTGCTCTGGTGGCACCTCATCTGGAGTACTATGCCCAGTTCTGGGCTCTGCAACTCAAGACAGACAAGAAAATACCACAGAGAGTTCAGTGGGGGGTGTGAGGATGGTGAAGGGAGTGCCACACCTGTCTGATAAGGCTGAGAGATCTGGGGTTCTTTAGCCTAGAGAAGGATGAGAGTGTACCATACTAATATTTATAAATATCCGAAGAGTGTCAAGAACAAGGAGACAATCACTTTTCAGTTGTGACCAGTGACGGGATAAGGGGCTACAGGTACAAACTGGAACGTGGGTAGTTTCACCTCAACATCAAGAAAAACTTCTCTATTGTGAGGATGACACAGCACTAGAACAGGGTGCCAAGAGAGATTGTGGAGCCACCTTCTCTAGGGAGTTTCAAAACCTGCCTGGGCAAGTTCATGTGTGGCCTGCCCTAGCTGATCCTGCTTTGAGAGGTGGATTGGAGTTGATGATCTCCATAAACCCCTTCCAACACCTACCATTCTATAATCTATTAATCTAAATGTTTAAAAAAAAAAAAAAAAAAGTCAACCCTTGAATTTGAATGACCTTCAGCTTTGTGATTTTGGTGTCAGCTCTTCTGATGGTATCTGGCAGTCTTCTGGCAAGTGGGTAGTCTCCATCTGCCTGTGCAAAAAAGACCCTTAAGAAAAAGAGCCCTCACTATGTGGCAGAGTCCAACTCACAATTTCTTTGCAAATTGTCACTACATGGCAAAAGTACAGCAGAGTCAGTGTTCAGAAAGCAATACGCAATAGAAGCATGAAAGCACAATTAACAGAGAGCTAAAATGAGACAACAGAACATATCCTCAGTTCCTGGAGCACAGCACTTCTCCATGCATTTCCTTATGACTTAGCATGCCCTTCCCATTGTGGTTCATTGTGTATGTTGTTCTTCCTACAGCCAGTATGAAGAGATGCACAATGCTAACCTAGCTAACGCATCTACTTGAAACGATACTGAAATTACAATAGACCTTTGGGTTAGGGGTTGATGTTCAGACATTTCCTTTCTTGCCCTGAATTATTTCTCAATTTTAAATTATACATTTCAACTTTCTTTTACAGGAGTGCCCTGCTGCTTCCCATTCTGTTTAATCTTACACTTTGTAAAGCTGCTCACATTTTGCAAACAAGAACAGCACTACAATCTAATCTGATGTGTTTCCTATTACAGAGTGAATGGTGTGAATGACAGCACAAAGATACCACTCAATAAAAAACCAAGCACATTCTATGTGAATAAGGCTGTTTGGCATTAGCTTTTAAAGCTAAGGAATCAATATTTTCAATTATTATTTTTTAAATTTTATTTTAGTGTCTTTGTTCTTCTGTTGCCACCATCTGTTAATGTCTTAAGAGAATATCATAGACTCATAGAATCATAAACTCATAGAATCATTTAGGTTGGAAATGACCCTTAAGATCATTGAATCTAACTATCAACATCAGCCTGCCAGGTCCCCCACTAAACCATGCCCCTAAGTTCCATGGCTGCACATCTTTTAAATATCTCCAAGGATGGAGACTCAACCATGCCCAATGCCTAACAATCCTTTAGGTGAAGAAACTTTTCTTAACATCCAATCTAAACATTGCCTATCACAATTTGACCTATCCTTGTTATTTGTGAGAATAGATTGACATTCAGCTCTCTACAATCTACTTTCAGGTAGTTGTAAAGACCATTGAGGCCTCACTTGAGTCTCGTTTTCTCCAGACTAAACAACTCCACTTCTCAAAGCCACTCTTCATAAAACTTGTTCTCTAGATCCTTCACCAGCCACATGGACTTGACATGCTCCAGTAACTCAAAGCCTTTTGAATGCAGCAGTTCATTGCCTGTTGAACATGTTTGGACAACCAAAATTTTGAGCTGATTAAGAACTTCATTAAAAGAATTCATAAAAGGAATGGTGTTAATGCTCTTGGCTGGTATGTATAGAATCAATATTTCTAAACAACTTTTGGACTTCTATGAAAGCACAAAGTGTGAAAAACATTTTAGGGGGGGAAGAAAATTTGTAATAATTATTACTTCTGACAGTTTGAAAAGCTTCATTTAAGTGGATATTTATGTAAAATTAAAGGGTAAGAATGTTATGATTTTTTTTTTCCTAGAGCTGCATTAAGTACTGTAGATTACTAATATTTAAGTCCTGAAACTTGAAACTAAGCATTAGAGAATATGAATTTTTTTCCTCACTTTTGAATCTTTAAAAAAAGGGATGGGTCTTGCTGGACCTCAGGCAGAAAAAATAATATATTAGTGCAAGACTTACTCTTCTTTGGTTTATATTTTCATTCCAGATGAGGATAACTGTTTTTTAATGCCCTTTGAATCTAATAGTCTTTATTTTTCTTTCCCCTGAAGAGCACATATCTGGCACAAGCAACTACAGATTACTCATATTTTACTCCACAAAAAGCCATTGCAGGAAACTGTACAAACCTGAAAAACGAGCCTGCTTTCTTTCTAGAAGGCTTTAGCATTTCTTCCAAGTGATTCAGAAAAGATTGCATTATTTTGGTAACAGAATTGAAGACCTGGAAAACAGGTCACGATGTTCACATCTTAAGAATTACAGCTATTACAGAGGAAAACAAAAGTGAAGGATGATTGGATTTATAACCACTCTGATAATTAGAGGAATCAAAGGTTGTGTTTTCCCGCACAAATGAGAAATGACATTAACACATCTGAAACTAAGACAGCAGGACAAGCCATGTGTTACTTTTATAAAAACGCTGACACTTTCACGAAAGATAAAAAAGATTCTCACACACACATCGAGGAAAAGGTAGAATTAAGTTCAATATTTTTGTTGCATTTTCATGAACAGAAACTCAAAAAACAGAGAAAGCAAAGGAAATCTTCTGAAGAGAATGCATACTGCTTCTTTAGTTCCACATAAGGACAGATTTTGTCTAAAGAGGAATGTATATACCACACATTCTTGTAAACTCTAGGTAAGGAACAATTTACACACAGAGAACAGAAAGATATACCTCTTTCTGAGCCTAAACAACTTTCTGTGTTTCTCGCTGGGTGTACAGGAGCAGTGCTGAAGCTCTTTGGGAGAACAGCTGCAGGGGTGTTTAACAAAATAGCACCATTTATGTGCAGTTTTATACCAGTGTTGTACTTCCTATGAAAGCAAAACAGAAGACAGCAATTTTCACCGGTTCCTTGAAGGAAAAATTTGCACAAATGTCATACTCTGCCATGATCAGTCCAACGTATTGTCTCCATGTCTACACTCAGTGTTTGCTCACTAAATCTGTAATATGCTGATATACCACACAGGCCCAGGAAGCAGACATCATCTCATTTCTGTAGCGGGTGCACAGCACAGGATACCTCCACAAGTATGTGTGCCGTTATTAAAGCAGCTGTTTTGCTTTGGTTTCATTGATGAAGTTCACATTCTGTTGTAATCTCGTGTAGTAATATGTTGAAAATGCCTTTAGTCAGGAGCTAAAAGAAAAATTCTCCAGTTTAGAAAATTGTTTGGGTTTTTTTTAATTGGTTTCTTTAACACCAGTGGAGAATGACACACTGGTATCCAGGAGAAACATCAAGACATTGTATATCACATCAAGATGTTGCATATCACAAACAGAAAAATGGTCTGGAGTTTTCAAAGTCCAGGGTCTGTCTGTGGCTTGATGAGCAGCTTTGTATGATATAATACAAATCCTTTGCCTCGGTATTTTTATTTGTATAAAGGGAATAAAAATCTTCCTATCTTCACATATCCTTCTAGAATCACTTTGTAAAAATACACTTATTTATTTATCACTTAAGTAAGAATACTGAAGTGATGTCAACTACAGTCAGGATCAGATTTTAAATTGACTTGGGTTTTTAACTCTTTCTTGTTGCTTTTTTAGCTAGCCACAGGTATTGAAGCAGCTGTGTTTCTACTAACACAAAGTCACAGAATGGCGATGATTAGAAAAGATCTTTAAGATCACCAAATCCAAACATCTAACTCTACCATGGCCACTACCACACCATATCCTGGAACACCACACCTAGACACCCAAGGATTGATGTATTCTTACCATTTTTTCCCCTTCAAGTTATTTTCAAGGAAAATATATTTTAGAAAAAAAAGAGTCTGTTGATAGAATACAATTACAGAATCATTGTATCTCTTCCATTGGATGACCTTTAATATCATTGAGAGTGAAAACATTATCCAACTCTACAAAGTCTGGTGCTAAACCATGTCCCTAAGCACCACATCTCTGTGTCTTTTAAACACCTCCAGGGCTGGGGATCCAACCGATTCTGGGGACCTTGTTCCACTGCTTGAGGAAAACCTCCCCTGGTGTAACTTGAGGCCATTTCCTCTCATCCTGTCACCTGTAATTAGGGAGAAGAAACCAACACCCACTTCGCTACAATCTCCTTTTAGGGAGCTGTAGAGAGCAGTGAGGTCTCCCTTCAACATCCTTTTGTCCGGACTAAACAATCCCAGTTCACTCAGCAGTGAACCCAGTTGCCAAGGTGTGACCTTTTCAAGGTACAGAGAATAGAGATTAACAGTATCTCTGTCCAGAGGAGCAAGATCTGTCATTACAGATTTCCGTGTTGTGAAATTAAGGTGCAAGTGAGACTACATATCGACACAAAACTATTTATTAAAGGATAAAGTCTAATAAAACAGAGGGAAAGAAAGAAAGAGGGAGAGAGAGAGAGAGAGAGAGAGAACAATGGAGAAAAAGAGAAGAAGCAGGGAAGGAAAAGAGCAGGGATTATATTATCATCAGCCAAAGATGGGGGCGAAGGCAGGGAGAGAGAGACATGTGCATGGCCCAAGGATGTTCTTCTGTGGAGTTTGTCAGTTCTTCTGGTGGAGGTGCCCTGGTAGAGGTGCTCTTCTGGAGGTGCTCTCTTAAGCAGGCATTGCTCATGTCTTTTTATACATTTTTTTAGATCAGTGTCCAGGTGCAGTTCCCCAGGAAATCTTTCTGTGTATTCATACATTCACAGGTGGTGGCACTGGGGAGGGCCTCTGCTCCCTCCCTGTGCTACTTACCTATCCACACCCCAAATACACATACGCCTTTTCTCTTCAGGGTAGCTGATGTAAGACATGCACATCCTGGGCACTGAAGCCAGGCTGAGGTCCAGGAAGTCCAAGAATGCACTGTATCCCTGTTGATTTGCATCCCTGAGCTTTCAGGGACGGGAACCTGGGCTGAGTCCAGGAAGTCCACAAAGGTGCTGTATCTCTGTTGATTTGCACCCCTGAGCATTCGGCCAGGCACCCTGACTGAGACCAGGAGGGAAACAAAGGCAATCTTTATTGTTGATGATAAACAAGTGAGAGACCATTTAGACTCTCACAGATCTCAGCAGTGATTAGTAGAGGGAGACAACTGCTTCCCTGGACCTGCTGGCCACACTACTCCTGATACGGGCCTACGGGCCAGAATGATGCTGGCCTTTTTGGCCACCTGAGCACATTGTTGGCTCAGGATCTGTGTCTGTAAACAAGCATCCCCAGATCCTGCAAACTCTCATGGGGTTGTTGTGACCTAGCTGCATGACTCAACATTTGGCCTTGTTGGATCTCACACCATTCAATCCGTCCAAGACACTCTGTAGGGCTTTTCTACCATCAGGCAGATTGGCATTTCTACCATCAGGCAGATTGGCATTTCTTAACAACTGGATGTCTTCTGCAAACTTATAGAGTGTGCCCTTGATCCCATTGTCTAAGTTGTGGATAAAGATATTAAACTGAACTGGCCCAATATTAAGACCTCATACCGAGCCCTGTTGATAGAATTTAAGCCTAAATTATTTATTCCACACAGAGAAACTTGAAAATCAAGGTGAAATCAAGAGTTCAGGATTCCATGAAGAAATAGAGGTCATAGAATCATAGAATGGTTTAGGATGGAAGGAAGGGACCTCAAGGATCATCCAGCTCCAACCCCCTGCCATAGGCAGGGACACCTCCCACTAGAGCAGGCTGCTCAAGGCCTCATCCAGCCTGGCTTTAAACGTCTCCAGGGAATATGATCAAGAAGGAGTAGTGTTTCTTTTACTTCAGTGCTTTGCAACATTCTTTTGGGTTCCTTTTATTTAACATTTTAAATTTTCCTTTCTTCTGTTGATAAATAGCCACTATTTAAAATATTCTGTGCACTATTCTGTGTTTCAGTGGACATTGCTGAAAAAGACATTTGCTGAAGTTCAACAGGTAAAATACAATAGAAGACATCCATTTCAGTGACCACAGGCCTGATCTGGCCAGTACATTCCTTTGCCTTTATCTCTGCTCTTCATCAAATGACAGATCACAAAACAAAATTTTATTTTGCATTGTTTCATCAAAGAAAGGGGAGGGGAAAAAAGAAAAGGAAAGAAAAACTTGAATGGAAACTGAAAAAGAGAACACCCATGCAAATAAATCCACCAGACTATGTGGAGGTGCACCAGACATCATCTACACTGTCACCAACATTAGCTGAGCACAGGTACTGATTAAGAGTATAAAATCTAACAGTTTGTGTCTTTGTCACTCAAATGAACAGGTCCTCTCTCACATTATCAAAAAAATCCACCAAAACAACAACATGTTGGTTTAGCTAGGTATCAGCTAAACCCACAGTTAATTGCCCTCACGTTCCCAGTCAGCAGCACAGTTTACTGAAGTGTACACACAAAAACCTGAAATAAAGTTTTTGCTCTGTTTCCCTGTAGCCTAATTTAATTTAATTTATTTGAAGAACTAAAAGACTGTTCTGGCACAGGTTTGAGAGTCCTTTTTTTCCCCAATCTTTTTTGTGAGTTTTTGTCCTGTATGTGTTTTAGCTATCCACAACAATTTGGACCACAAGAGATGAAAAGAATATCTAATCTCACAAATATTCCTGTTTGATATCCTTTTTAATGAAAAAGTAGTAGAGGAGAACAAGAGGTCACTCCAGTATGCCAGTGGAGTGATGCCAGTGGTGTATTACAAAATGATGCCAGCTCTTACTTGACATCAGAATTTCTGGTTTATTGGTTCCCAGAGTTCTTACAAATTTTAGAGTTCATTAAAAAAGCCCTTTAAGCAACATTGTTGATCCAGAAATACATAGGAGAACAACACGGTTGGAGGTGTGTGGTTAAGTGCCTACTGATTCTATGACTGTCAAGGACATACAGTATTTCTCTGGTATATGGAAAAGGCTCTACTACTGACTAAATAACTATCATGTTACAAATATTTGGGATTCCCTTCAATGGAGAGAAAAATGTATAAATCAAGGTTATTGCCTTAAAAAATGTCAGAATTGCCCACAAAACCGAATTTCAGATTAATTTACTGACTGGTAGGGTTTGGATATTTATGTCTGGTACCTACTGGCCCTTCTTCAGCAAGTAACTAAGAAATGACCAAGCTCTCTGACAGAATTACATATATACTAATAACATTCGATTGTAGTGCTCCTAAAATGCTCCATGGTTTGAGTTTGGTGGTTTGGGAGGGTTTTGTGTGTGTGTTGTTTTGTTGTTGTTGTTTTTTAGTTTGTTTTGTTTGTTTGCATTTTGGCGTTTTTTAGCTAAATAGTCTGGACAGAAGAATAAATAGGTAAGTGGTGATATAGAGGAGCTGGCTTTGCTGCAGCTGTATATCTTGCCCTTGCTATTCCTTCCTGGTGTTTTTTTTTTCACAATAAAATAGAAAAAGCAGAATTGTCTGTGCAACAAGATTTTCTTTCCATCTTCTGTTTTTCTCTAGCAGGTGCATTTTATTTATTGGCTGTCTCAATAATTCTATTATATTTGAACTCCAGATATGGAGAAAGACAGAATGCATGAAGACAGATCACTGCCAAACCTGCAAGTTCTCCATGGGGGACTTGAGAAAGCATAGGAATTTAAAGACATTTTCTACCAATCCTGCCCATAGTTAAAGAGGTTGGAAATGAGTGGGGAAACAATCAGAAATCCTAGCTAAATTTATTATGCTTTCCGGTAACGTATACATTGGTCATGTAGTGCTCTCCCCAGCTATCCTTCTCTTACTACAATGCCATGTAACTTGCAATTTCAATGGAGAGAAGTCAGTTTCTCTCAAAAGACTGGAAGAGCCAATCCCTCCATCCCATTCCTTCTAAATGTCTTCTGTGGTTGCTAAATTCTTGTACTTGACACAATGCTTTAATATAGAAACACAAATAACTACTCTCTGTGGAGCTGTAGGTGGAACTCCAGCTTCACAATATAGATTGCTGGTTGGGTTTTGGATTTGCCTTTTTTTCTAAGAAAAAAACAAATGAACAGACAAATGCTTTGTGTTAAAGTCAACAGACATCAAACTCCAAAAATTATCAATTCAAACCCATTCAGCAGAAAACACATCACATTAAGTAAATGAAGTTTTTTTTTTTTTCACAAATCATAGAATCAAAATAATCAGAAAATCAGAGCATTGATTGGGTTTAAGGAGATTTAAAGATTCAGCCTCATTTATAGTTTCAGCCTCACTGCCATAGACGATGACATCTTCTGCTAGATAAGGTTGCTCAAAGCCCCACACAACTTTGCCTTGAACAATCCCAGGGAGAGGGCAGCCAGAGTCTTATAACTTAATTTAGCTCCTGTACTGTAATTAGTGTATCTGTCATTACTCAAGTAGCATGCCCATTCCTTTCAAACAGAAAAACTCTTGGACTGACAGCAGAGATTGCAAAACTGGTTACAACCCATGGCCACAATGTCAGAATCATAAACACTGTGAGTCACATGTCTCTTAAATTCTGCTGTTCATGCTAGCATTCTCTGAGTTTTAGTGTCCTCTCTCCATCTTCCCACCTGCTTGTAAACATCTCTTTAACTTTTGGCACTGACTTACTGAAACAAACAAGCTTCCTTAAGGAAAACATTTTACCTTTATCCTCAAGGGGGAAAAATGTTTCTCTTCTTAAAACAAATTCAGTAGCTAGACTACTGAATTTTCTCCCTTGTTTACTATCGTATTTAATGTAGTCATGAATCCACATGTGAACATCTACATCTTATTAGATTACCACTCGGATAACAGTTACGGACAAAATCTACACTTAACGCTACAGATCACAGTATCACAGTATCACCAAGGTTGGAAGAGACCTCATAGATCATCAAGTCCAACCCATTACCACAGAGCTCAAGGCTAGACCATGGCACCAAGCGCCACATCCAATCCTGCCTTGAACAGCTCCAGGGACAGCGACTCCACCACCTCCCTGGGCAGCCCATTCCAGTAGCCAATGACTCTCTCAGTGAAGAACTTTCTCCTCACCTCAACCCTAAATTTCCCCTGGCGTAGCTTGAGGCTGTGTTCGTCCTCTTGTTCTGGTGCTGGCTGCCTGAGAGAAGAGAGCAACCTCTGGTTAGGCCACACCTTGAGTACTGTGTCAAATTCTGTGCCCCTCAATTCAAGAAGGATATTGAGATACTTGAATGTGTCCAGAGAAGGGCAACGAGGCTGGTGAGAGGCCTTGAGCACAAGCCCTAGGAGGAGAGGCTGAGGGAGCTGGGATTGTTTAGCCTGGAGAAGAGGAGGCTCAGGGGAGACCTTATTGCTGTCTACAACCACCTGAAGGGTGGTTGTAGCCAGAAGGAGGCTGCTCTCTTCTCACAATCTTTTCGTTTTTCTAAAGAAAATCAAATAATTAAATGTACTTGATGAAAACATGAGATAAATTGGCTTGAGTTTTTGTTTTGTTGGTTAGTTTGGTTTTTTTTTAATATGCATGGTGTTCTTGGTAGTTTCATTGGTGTGAATTAGAATCAGTAGTAATCCTGCATGTGGCCAATGAACTTGGCAGCTCTCTTGGCTGTCATGGCACCACTGCCTTCTAAAGCATGATCAATCAGTTTTCAAGTGACTACATCCTAAAACTTACAAACTAAAGTACAAATACTATCATATATTAACTTTAGAAATAAACAAGCACATTTTTGCTCCATTATTTTCAGTTCCTGACTAAGGTGCAGCAAAAAATATTAGCATCTGATTTTAAATTCTTGTTTCCCTTTCTTGAAATCACACAAAATCATAGAATTGTTTCAGTTTGGAAAGACCTTTCAGATGATCAAGTAGAATCACTGTCTTTACCAAGTTTGATGCTAAACTGTGTCCCTCTTTTAAACACTTCCAGGGACGGAGATTGAGCCACCTTTCCAGGGAGCTTTTTCAGCGTTTGGGACCCCCTTCAGTGAAGAATTTTCTTCCAGCATGAATTAAAGTGGGCTTAGGACTTCAGAAAAAACACAGCTAATAATTATGAAGATGAATATTATATAAGACCGACGCTTTCAAGTGTTCACATCTCACTTTTGGATAAGTTATTTATGTAGGTAGCAGTTATTCTATACTTAATTTTTAACTTTGGAAAAAATTACACTTGAAAACCAAACCAAAGAAAGAAAAGGGGGAAAAAAAGGGAAGGAAAAAAAAAAAAAACAACACCAAAACAAAGGAAAAGAAACCCTTAGAAACTATTACTGCCATTATTCATTTTTCTGTGATGTTCAACTCCCACTTCTAACAAAGACAACGCTTTACTCAAACTGTAGTAAGCCAGAAGCACAAAAGGTGATGAAAACTTTTAATAATGAGTAACAAGCCAAAAGGCTTAGTAAAAAGTAGATTGAAAATTAATTGCATGGAAAATGTATTTTCTCTTAACTGAGTGCTCTCAGTATCTGAAGAAGTGGCACTTTGCATCTCAAGACAGATCCTGAATCCTACACTGCATTCAAGGGTAGAGTGAAGATACCTGACCTGTTTGTAAAGTTAAGAATACCTTTCACTTACACTTTCAAGATCTATAAGGAGCTCAAATTTAGTCATGAAAAAAAATACTGTAAAATGGAAAATACATACAGAGAAGCTTATTTGTGTACCTTACAGAAGGATCTGAATCATTCTTTCCATTATCTCCTTGGACATCGCATTTAGCCCATTTCCTACGCATAAAATGGGGGAAACTAATATTATTTCCCATTGTCTTTTGTCTATTTAAACTGTAAATGTTTTAAATGCAAAATGGGTTGTGCTCTTAAAAGTTTCCACAGGACCTCTTTCTCATTTGAAGATACCAAAATGAGGTTTATGTTTGAATAAAAACAGTAATAACAGCAAAGTAAACATGCCATTTTCTGAGCATGCCCCAAGGAATTAAATCATAGAGTCACAGAACGGTTTGGGTTGGAAGGAACCATAAAGATCATCTAGTTCCAAGTGCCCTGCCATGGGTAGGGACGTGTTCTGCTATACCAGATTGCTCAAGGCCCCATCCAACCTGATTTGGAACACTTCCAGGGAGGAGACAACCACAACTTTCCTGGGAAACGTGTTCCAGTGCCTCACCATCTGCACGGTGAAAAATGTCTTCCTAATGTCTAAATGGAGTTTAGTCACAACCCAGTTATCCCGTACCAACCCTAGTCAACAAGGGGTGGGGAGGGGGGTGGAAGATGAGGTGCTAAGGTTAAACTAATTCTCTTGGAATAAATAAAGGTGTCAAGACACCAAACGGATGATGAACTGAGTTTATTAGATTGGACTGGAGCAGAGGGAAAATGGGAGGGAAAAGCAGTGGGCAAAGTATGTACAAACAGAAGGGATATAACCGCTTGCCTCACCTAAAATCACGGAACTGCCTCAGGCTCAATTCCAAGTTTCTCGGCAGCAGCCGCACACAGTGCGAGGAGAGCTCGGGGTGGGGGGACGCGGTGGGGGCGAGTGGGGCCGTGCCACGCGTTCCGCTCTGGGCCCCACGCAGCGGCAGGCACGGAGCGGCGCGGGCCGGCGCACAGGCTGTCTGACGCGAGGCCGACCGGCAGTGGCAGGTACGGAGCAGCAGGGCTTCTGCCGACACCCCGGATCGCTTGTGCTGCCGGGGCAGCCCCTGTTTGCCCTTCACCCCCTCCATGGCAGGCGCAGGGGAGGGCAGCACCCCCCAGAGGTGTGCAGAGTGCTGTGTAAGACAACCGAAACACTCCGGACCGCACAAGCTTCTTCGGTTTTGAAGCCAGTACCCCTCGGCCGACCACTGCAGTGCTCGTAAAATTCCCTCTCCAGCTACCCTGTAATCTGCTTTCAACTACTGGAACCTTGTCTTCGCCAAGCTAACGACTCTGACAGCCTCTCTTCATAGTTGAGACATTCCAGCCCTCTGATAGATCTTTTTTGTGTCCATCATCTGGACCCACTGTAATAGTTAACAAATGCTTCTTGTGCTGGAGGGTTTGGAACTGGATGCATTATGCTAGGTGTGGACAAGAGAGAAGTAGAGAGGAAGAACCACTGCTGTTGAGCTGCTCGCTATATGTCCTTTGAAGCAGCCCAAGATACTGCTGTCTTTCTGAGATGCAAGCACACATTCTTGAGTCATGTTGAAGCAGCTCATGAAGTCCAGCACTCCCAAGTCCTCCTCCTCAGGACTGCTCACTATCCATTGTCACCTACTCTGTACTTGTGTTTGAGGCTGCCCCAACCCAGGTGCAGGACCTCGCACTTGGCTTTATTGAATTTAATGTGGTTGGCATTGGCCCAACACTGAAGCCTATCAAAGTCCCTTCCATCCAACATATCAAATGCCTTGTACAGTCCAAGCAGATGACATCAGTTGCACTTCTCTTGTCCATTAGCACTGCTATCCTGTCACAGCAGGCCACCAAATTTGTCAGACATGCACTTAAGGAAGCCATGTTGGCTGTCATTGATCATCACCTCATTTTTATGGCACTTAGTACAGTCTCCAATAGAATGTGCTCCATGATCTTGCTGGGCACAGAGGTGGAACTGACTGACCTGCAGTTCCTTTTTTTCCTTTTTCAAAAGTGGAGACTAGGTTTTCGCTTTTCCCCATCAATGGAAACTTTACCGTATCGCCATGACTTTCCAGGTATGACAGAAATCTGCACAGCAGCTTCATTCACCAGCTACATTAGGACCCATGGAGGGAATCACTGACAAAGAATATTCTGTTATTTCTAAAAAGAAAATATTTTCCTAGAAGTTGTTTTTATTTTTTTCCGGTAACTGAAAGAACTTTGAAAATCAGGAAATGTATTAGTTCAGATTGTTCATCAATTTTAAAAAATGGAAATATATTTAGTTAAATATTGTTATATAAATTCACGTTAATGCAATTATAATCTCAGATGATGCTGTGTTAGGTCAGTATCCAAAAGTATCAGGTACATTTATGTTGATAATAAAAATTAAAAAGTCAGGTAAATCGCTCTATAGCCTGAGCTTTGCCTCATTCTGCAGTGGTGAAAGAATGTTTTTGCAGCACATTCAGGCTAAGAACAAAGAAATGAGAGGTCAAAGAAAACTATAATCCTTCTAGTCAGTCGTGACCTTCTCATTCATAAAGTAAGGGCATCTGTAACTGTTCTGTTTGTATGTGTATATAACAATTAAGTTCTATTTGAAGTAGTTATGTCCCAGTCTAAGGTTTTCAAAGCTTTCAAGTAGCTATAGTGATGGCTATTTGAGCAGACCTATCTTACAGTTTGTCTGATGAGACATCTCATAGCAGTAGACAGGTGTACATTCACCTGAGTGGAAATCATCCCAGTGAATACAAATGCTGGGCTGAAATTCGGGGCTTTAACTTCAGACCTTAAACCTGTATAACTGAAGTTTTATTTTAAAATATGTTTGCTGTTTACATTACTGACTCAATTATTTGGTCTGGTTTTGGCTTTCATAAAATATATATAAGGTTATTCTCAAAATAGTTGAAAAAAAAAAACCCAATGAAGTATTGCTGTGTATTTTGATGAGGCCTCACGTGCGTGGCAAACAGTGATAGACTGACACAGTTCAGTCACCAGATTTTTCATAAATGTGATCTGTAAGATATACTGACAAACATTATTTCTTTTCCAAGATAATGAGGTCACATAGGTTTAAAAAAACCTGAATTTATTTTGCATAATGCATGAAATATTTAAAAAAGAGCCTCGAGTTTTCCTATGTGACAACTTTGTCATGGAGTTTCTTTTTAAATGAAGCCAGGTTCATCCTAAATTACTCCTTGCATCAAACTTTTTATAATTTCCCCTCTAATTTGTAATACAGTAACAAAGATGGTTAATTAGTGCTTTCTAGCATAAGTATGAAATGTTGAAAAGTGGCTATTTTCATATGCAAAACAACATACATTAGAGTTGCCATATTCAGAGGTCTTAGCAGTCTTACAAAAACAGTGTAATGAAGAGCTTTGCTTAGTATAAATCTGGGGGAAGAGCTGCCAAGAAGTGCTTCAGTCTTCTGAGCCCAAAGAAATTTGGATGTACTTGAAAATGCACTTTCAATTATACAAAAACATCATTCGATGAGAAATTTCTACCTGTTCAGTCTGCTAATACTGTACTTATCTGTCTTCTGAGAATATTGCTCTATTAACAAAGACAGCTGACAGATGTCTTCTTCATTTGTGAAATGTTTCTTCTCACTTAAAAGTTAAGATACATATCACTGTTGCTTTCTTGAAAAACCACGGAAATTGTATACTCTTCCAGTACACGTACTTTGTATACACAGTGCAAAGCTGACAGTACCTGAGCCTTTGACCTGGGAAGGAGGTGCTTTCCTGGCCAAGTGCTTGTTGGGAAAGCATCCTCATGCTTGCCTTTGGCCAACCTTGAGAGCCAGTAAGGACAGTAAATGAAGTTTCGGGTTTGTTACCTTGATGTCAGTGGACAAGAGCACAGCCTCATCTCTGCCAGCTTAATTTAATTGTGTAAGTTATTAATTTTGCAGGATTTGGCATGTGAAAGTATGGTTAGAAAGGTAGTGAAAGCACTGTCTGGGTTAGCAGTAGAGATGGCAGTGGTAGCCATTTCCTCTGGTGGAGTAAAGATCTCTAACATAACTTTCCTGCATCTGTAAAGCCCATCAGAGAGCAGAGGAGGATCATTATGAGTACACTCTATTTTATCATCTTTTTTCTGTGCAGTTTGGTTTGCTAAATTTCGTAACTTTTTTTTTTTCTCCAATGAGCAGAAATCCCTTTTGCTCTGTTCTGGAAAACAGACTCTATAGCTATTTTTTCCTTCTAAGTTATTTGGTCCAAGGGATATCTCTTTATCCTATTTCAGGAGAGCCAATGGCATCCTGGCCTGCATCAGGAATGGTGTGGCCAGCAGGAGCATGGAGGTCATTCTGCCCCTGTACTCTGCACTGGTTAGAACACACCTTGAGTACTGTGTCCAGTTCTGGACCCCCCAGTTTAAGAGGGACATTGAGATACTTGAATGTGTCCAGAGAAGGGCAACGAGGCTGGTGAGAGGCCTGGAGCACAAGCCCTATGAGGAGAGGCTGAGGGAGCTGGGATTGTTTAGCCTGGAGAAGAGGAGGNCATCCCTGGAGCTGTTCAAGGCAGGGTTGGATGTGGCACTTGGTGCCATGGTCTAGCCTTGAGCTCTGTGGTAAAGAGTTGGACTTGATGATCTGTGAGGTCTCTTCCACCCTTGGTGATACTGTGAGACTGTGATACTGTGATAAAAACTTCGGTGCTAGTGTGTTCCTGAGCACAACCACAGAAGTAGACCTGTTCATTGTTTTGGAGGTAGTTGGAAAGCGAGTATATAGACTTTTATCCCTCATTGCCTCCCGATTCCTCTAGAATCCATCAACTGATTTTTTTTTTTTTTTTTTAAAAAATATAAAAAAACAAAAACCAAGAACA
>WAAF01006586.1:12251-37954 GCA_013400475.1 Tricholaema leucomelas
AAAGGAGGGTGAGGTTAGAAAGCAAGATGGAGTTCAGCCAGCAGCCTCAGCTCTCCCCAGCAGGCAAAGAGAAGAGGACAGCCCAGCACAAAGTGCAGAGCGAAGTGCCCAGCAAAAGTGCAGCGCAAAAGTGACCTTATCTAATGTTTTGCTTTTCCTTGCTACCCATCTCAGCAAGACTGTGAGGGAAGTAGACACCATTGTTTTCATTTCTCAGCCTATGATCTAATTCTTCTCACCAAAACATTCTAGCTAGGCTCAAACTAGCACAATCACTGCACCCCAACCATACAAAGATGGTCAATGCAGAAGATGAGCCAGCAGTGGGCCCAGGTGGGCAGCAGAGCCAATGGCATCCTGGGCTGGCTCAGGAGCAGTGTGGCCAGCAGGACAAGGGAGGTTCCTCTGCCCCTGTGCTCAGCACTGCTCAGTGAGTGCTGTGTCCAGTTCTGACCAGCCTGCTCTAGGCTAGGGTGTCCCTGGGCATGGCAGGGGGGGTGGAACTAGATGATCCTTGTGGTCCCTTCCAACCCTGACTGATTCTATGATTCTAAAGACTGCTCATACATTTCACCACTTCTGTTCATCCTAACATATACAAGTACTTTTTCATATTTGGACTGAGATTTACTCCTTGGAGTCTTCAGAAGCCAAGGGGGAAAACAAGAAATGGAAAAAACATGTGTAAAATCTGAGGATGTGTGGAATTGCATTCCTACAAAAGCTTTTTTTATAGCATTGTTATAGAGTTGTAGGTTTCTTTCTTTGATTTTTCTAAAGGCATCACATGTCTTTAAAAAGCTAAGCAAGTCTGGTTTTCAGCCAAGTTAAATAAAGCAGAGACTGAGGCACAAATGGGCCACAACTGACATAGCCACCAGGGGCTGGGTGCTAGGTTGGACTGGATGATCTTGGAGGTCTCTTCCAACCTGGTTGATTCTATGATTCTATGCAATAGGACTTAGTAATGCAATGTGCCTCCTCCTTAAGACCATGGTGCTTCAAATTCACATGCAACCATTTGTGAAGATGCTGAAGCATTACAATATATGAAAGAAGAAAAAGGCATTACTCACTTTTCCATTTGTGATGGACTTCTAACAAGCAGTGTGAGTCAGTCCTGCTGAGCCCTCTGTTAAACATATAAAGAATTACTGTAAAACGATGCAATCAAGCCACATCCTTTTTGGGGTTGTGATGGTTTGGGTGTTAGCTGCCCCCCCCCCCCCCNCAACTCTGTTATCTGTTTGTGTTCTTGTTCTTATCCATCTCAGCAAGCCTCTGAGTGCAGCAGACATCACCATTCTTTCCCTTTCACAGCCTAGCATCTAATTCCTCTCACTAAAATATCCCAGCTAGGCTCAAACTAGCACAGGGGTAAACCTGAATCATAGAATGATAGAATCAAGCAGGTTGGAAGAGACCTCCAAGCTCATCCAGTCCAACCTAGCACCCAGCCCTGGCCAATCAACCAGACCATGACACTAAATGCCTCATCCAGGCTTTGCTTGAACACCTCCAGGCACAGTGACTAAGAGGACTAAGGCTCTTTCAGTGTTTCTTCCCTACTGTCCCCAGAGGGGTTAAAGAAGCCTAATACAAAGGAGTTAAGCAATGCCCGAAACGGGATAATAAATGTGACACTCTCCGACTATCAGTAGCAAATATTTGAGCTTATCAAATGACGGAGGAAGTAGTTTAGTTACAAATAAACCAATCTCTCATAAAACAAGTCTTCACAGAAGGTAATTCCATTGAACTGGAGACAGCTAAAGGCCACCGGCGGGCAGGACTGTCGCTGTGTGTGCACTCCCCAGCCGCCGGGCGTGATTAATGGGGCGGGCGGCCGGGGGCCGAGCCCGGGGACGCTGACGAGGGACGAGGGAGCTGCGCTTCGTATCAGCCCAGCGGCAATAAATAAAGCATCGCAGAGCTGGTGCGAGGAAGTGACTCATCCTCCTGGAACACAGCGGGATTTGTGCTCTCCCCCGGCCGCTCCACTCCCCCTCCCCCCCCCTCTCCTCTTTTTCCTCCACCGAAGAGACCAGCGTGTCCCAGAGACTATAGTAGATGTCACGGCTTGGCACTGGCTGTGCAAGGAGAGGACAAATATGTGAGTGTGATGTGGATCTGGGACGATAGCCTTAAAGCCGCAGCATTCGCTCTTGAGGAGGCATCTGGGCTGAGGCAAGTTTAGCAAAACACTTTTCAGCATCCAGCTTCTATGTGGGAGATGTTTGAATGCTCCAACCCCACTCCTCTCTGTAGCGTCTAAGCAATGCAGAGGGTGAATACAGAATCACAGAATCATAGACTCATAGAATCAGTCAGGGTTGGAAGGACCTCAAGGATCATCCAGTTCCAACTCTCCCTTACCACGGGCAGGGACACCCTACCCTAGAGCAGGCTGCCCACAGCCTCAGCCAGCCTGGTCTTAAACACCTCCAGCCATGGGGACTCGACCATCTCCCTGGGCTACCATTCCAGGCTCTCACCAGTCTCCTGCTCAACAACTTCCTCCTCACCTCCAGTCTGAATTTGAAGAGAGCAGCAGGCTTATGTTTTGCACATGGCAACTCTTGTGTCACTTTCTCCTAGTTTAGTTACGGGGTTGGTCTCCTCTGCCAGACAACCAGCAACAGAACAAGGGGACACAGTCTCAAGCTGTGCCAGGGGAGGTCTAGGCTGGATGTTAGGAGGAAGTTGTTGGCAGAGAGAGTGATTGGCATTGGAATGGGCTGCCCAGGGAGGTGGTGGAGTCGCCGTGCCTGGAGGTGTTCAAGCAAAGCCTGGCTGAGGCACTTAGTGCCATGGTCTGCTTGATTGGCCAGGGCTGGGTGCTAGGTTGGACTGGATGAGCTTGGAGGTCTCTTCCAACCTGGTTAGTTCTATGATTCTATGGGTATCAATAACAAAATTACTGTTTTACAGGTCTAAGATGACTGTTGCTTTCCCCATCTTTCTTAATTCACTAATTATGAACACACCTTTCTTTAATCTGCAGATTTCTATGTAAGCCTGTGAAAAACATTTCCCAAAGCTAATGAAGTCTTATTTCAGAAAACAGTAAAATCTTTAAAAAAATATATAATATAGAAAGGCAGAGAATCATAGAACCAACCAGGTTGGAAGAGACCTCCAACATCATCCAGTCCAACCTAGCACCCAGCCCTGGCCAGTCAACCAGACCATGGCACTAATACAGAAAATCAGACATGACATTATTTCAGACTCTGATTTGTCTCACACACACACATATATATTTGAGCCAGCAGTGTGCACTTGCAGCTCAGAAAGGCAATCAGATGCTGGGCTGCAGCAGCAGAAGTGTGGCCAGCAGGTGGAGGGAGGTGATTCTCCCCCTCTACTGCACTCTGCTGAGACCCCACCTGCAGTACTGCATCCAGTTCTGCAGCCCCCATTCCAAGAGGGATGTGGAGATGCTGGAGTGTGTCCATAGAAGGGCCAGAAGGATGCTGAGAGGGCTGCAGCAGCTCTGCTGTGAGCACAGACTGAAAGAGTTGGGGCTGAGCAATCTGGAGAAGAGGAGGCTCCCAGGGGACCTTCTTGTGGCCTTCCAGGATCTGAAGCGAGTCTACAGAAAAGCTGGGGAGGACTTATCAGGATCTCAGGGAGTGAGAGGACTGAGGGGAATGGAGCAAAGCTGGAGGTGGGGAGAGTCAGAGTGGAGATGAGGAGGAAGTTGTTCATCATGAGAGTGGTGAGAGGCTGGACTGGGTTGCCCAGGGAGGTGGTTGAGGCCCCATGGCTGGAGGTGTTTAAGGCCAGGCTGGCTGAGGCTGTGGGCAGCCTGCTCTAGGGTAGGGTGTCCCTGGGCATGGCAGGGGGGTTGGAACTGGCTGATCCTTGTGGTGCCTTCCAAGCCTGACTGATTCTGTGAGTCTCTGATTCTCTCTTTCTCTATTTCTATAGGTCTGTTTCACCAGTGAGTCTCTTTCTGTACGGATCTGGGGGGCATTATATGTAAGCATAGAAGTGAACATCCCCAAGTATAGAAATAGATTCAAAACACATCATGTAGCTAGTGCAGTTTTCAAAGTGAACCATGTCCCCATTGGTGCTGCCTTTGGCATAGCAATTAATTACAATGCTGTCTGGAAAAGTTCATTAGCACCTAGAGGTTCTGTCCTGACTGTGGGCTTGTCTCTGCCAGCTAAGAGTCAAACAATACACAAACGCTGCTGTAAGTAAATGTAGGTGCATCACCTGACATAGCATTTACTTACCTGCCCAGCTATTGTTTTCTCTACTTCTGGTGTCTCTAGAGCAAAACAGACTTCAATGCCTTTTAAAATAGCTTTAAATCATACCAATACTTGACCTGAGTGAGCTCATAAGTGTATACCCTGACTTCCAAGGGTAAAAGCAGAGCACTCTGACAGGGCAGCCGTTGAAAGACGCATTGTCAGCGCTGTCTTAGTTGCCAGGACTACAGCGTGTGAAAGCTCATTCTTCCTGTTGCAGGGTTTTGGTGGGGCAGCTTAATCACTGGACATCATCATCTGCTTGTCCCAATGCCATACTAAAGGCTGCTTCACTTGGCAGAATCTGTTTCGTGAGGGACACAGTAACTCTTCAGGAGCACCAGTTAATGTTCACATATCAGGCTACAAACTTGTGGTAGTTTAAGGGTTATTGGAGTATTCTAACAAGAGAAATTGGTACAGAATGTGAATGAGCAGGGTATTGGTTGTGAAAAGAAAATAATGGTAATGTCTATATCATTCATTGGTTTGCTAAGAGGTATAAAAAGCCAATATATAGACAATTCCTTCTCCTTGGCTCTCAGGCACTGGCTCTCTCTGCTTCTCTCTCTAACTAACCTTGACTGACCAGATAACATGTGAGCTTTGCTGGATGCTTTCTGTCGGGGGAGAGAGAGGGTGGCATTGGTCCATGAAGATCAGTGGAGTTGATGGCTGTGTAGGCTGTGACTGGTTTGAAGGAGGTAAGAAAGAGAGACTAGGAAAAAAAGGATATATACATCAGATGTTAGAAAAACATAGGAAAGGCAACCCAAATCTCCCTGCCACCTTACAACCTGGTTAGGCTCAGATTTGTCCAGACAGGTCACCTCCCTTGCCTCCTTCATTTTAAAACAGTTTCTGTGTAAAAGGAGGGATGAAATGCTCTAAAGACTTACTCAGAATCACAGGGTATAGCTGGCTGGAAGAGACCTTGAAGATCATTCAGTCTAACCTTTGACTCAGTACTGAAGGGTCAACACTAAACCATGGTCTGGTTGATTGGATAGGGTTGGGTGCTAGGTTGGACTGGATGATCTTGGAGGTCACTTCCAACCTGGTTGATTCTGTGATTCTGTATTCTATGTACCCAAGTGCCAGGTCCACGTATCAGGAATGGTGACTCCACCACTGCCCTGAGTAGACCATTCCCTACAGGAAACACAATCATAACCACGACAAATACTCATATCAACCACAAACTTTGATTCTGACTATGCATAGCAGCTTGCTTGTTCATTTTGCTCCCATAAAGGAGCACATTATGATCACATACACTGTCCCTGACCAGTGTTGGTTTCAACACTTCAGGGTCAGATTAGCTCAAAGCAGAATAGCCTCCACTTTTCCCTATCAGCATTCATTATACCTCTGGAACTGACCTGCCCTGCTTGGCATTTCTCTCTCTCTCAGTCTCTACATTATTAGTAGGCTTTGCTCACCCTTAAAACCTGTACTGTATCAGCTACAGTTTTTCTAATCCTTCAGTAAACAGCTGAAATCCTTCCTTAAAAATTCAGTCACAACTCACCTGACACAAGTGAGCCTTGGCTGCATACTTAGAATCATAGAATGATAGAATCAAGCAGGTTGGAAGAGACCTCCAAGCTCACCCAGTCCAACCTAGCACCCAGCCCTGGCCAATTAACCAGACCATGGCACTAAGTGCCTCAGCCAGGCTTTGCTTGAACACCTCCAGGGATGGTGACTCCCCCCCCTCCCTGGGCAGCCCATTCCAATGCCAATCCCTCTCTCTGCCAACAACTTCCTCCTAACATCCAGCCTAGACCTCCCCTGCCACAGCTTGAGACTGTGTCCCCTTGTTCTGTTGCTGCTTTCCTGGCAGAAGAGATCAACCCCACCTGACTACAGCCTCCTTTCAGGGAGCTGCAGACAGCAATGAGCTCTGCCCTGAGCCTCCTCTTCTGCAGGCTAAACCACCCCAGCTCCCCCTTAAGGTCTGCTGCGAACACTGAAAGAACAGCCTCCTTGGGCTGCCCAGCTGCTTACATGACCATTGCATGCTGTACAGAGATCGCAGAGGGAAGAAGCTTGCTTTCCCCTCCCCAGCCCTTGGACATTGGCAGTGAAGCAGTGCAAGGGTTAAGCGATCTCAGCCAAAGCCCTGGTGCACTTAGCTAGGGGCGGCGACGCTCTGCAGAATAGAAGCCTGTGCTGCTCTGCCTGGGAAGCTTTCAGATTAGTGTCCATCCAGCTGCATTTCCTTGAAACTGATTTAGTTTCAGCCCCTATCAGAGCCCTTTCATGGAGCTGTTCCTGGTCAAAATAAAGTGCTTTTAGAAAATAGCTGCGATGGGATTTAAAGTAATCCAAAAAGTAGAGGTTGGCTTGGAATTTTGGTTACAGCTAAAAGGGCCAGCATTAAGGACAGGAAGATAACAGGAATTATGCCTCCCTGCACAATTCTAAGCCTTTTTCGACCTAAGGCATTTACCACAAAGAGCAGGAGGCTTCACTACCTCTCAGAAGGTTTACAGCAAGGGAAGCACTTGTTTATTTCCCAGCAAGACTTCTCTTACTGCAAGATATCACTCAAAATTATGTTGAATTCACTCCGCTTGAAGGGAGGCTGTAGCCAGGTGGGGTTGGGCTCTGCTGCCAGGCACGCAGCAACGAAACCAGAGGACACAGTCTCAAGTTGTGCCAGGGGAGGTCTAGGCTGGATGTTAGGAGGAAGTTGTCAGAGAGAGTGATTGGCATTGGAATGGGCTGCCCAGGGAGGTGGTGGAGTTGCCATCCCTGGAGGTGTTCAAGCAAAGCCTGGCTGGGGCACTTAGTGCCATGGTCTGTTTGATTGGCCAGGGCTGGGTGCTAGGTTGGACTGGATGATGTTGGAGCTCTCTTCCAACCTGGTTGATTCTATGATTCTATCTGGGAATGCTGTTTTTAATGACATTCCCTGTGGCTTCTTTGTGTTTCAAATACATATATATGGAAGCATTGTCCCATTTATTGTCTGAGAAGCAGCAGCTGTTTTCAAACAGAAGTATGCTTTAAATCATGATTTTTTTTTCTTGTATTAGTGGTTTAAGTTATGATATTTTTGCTTGTATTAATGGTTTAAGTAATGATTTTTTTCTTATATTAGTAGTTTAAATAATGCTATTTTTTCTCTGGTATTAATCTGAAGCACAGATGTAGCTATTGAAAATAGCAAATGTACATGAACAGTGCTTATCCTGTGATAGTCAGGCATAGAAAGTTGATTTTTTTAGATGACAAGTTTTCCAAGGGATCAAGTGAGAGCAATTAAGGAAAATGTCATTGTTCTGGTAATAGAGAGCAGCAGAAGAAGCATCTAGGCTGCAGAGCCCAAAAATGTTTCTATGTCTCCACCCTGAGTGTAGGTGCTGGCTGTGTCCTCACTCCCCAGTGGTCCTCAGCCCAGACACATTCTGCAGGTGAATTCTCAGACTGCTCTAAGAAGCATCAGAAGTGGACCTGAAGAGTTCCATATTGTGCCCTTGGAAGGCCCACCAAAAACCTATCACAGAATTTCTTAGATTGGCAGAGCCTTTCAAGCTCATCAAGTCCAATCATTAGTTTCACACTGACAAGTCCTTGACTAAACCAAATCCCTCAGCACAACATCTAAGCACTGTGAATCGCTATGGTTGGAAAGGACCACCAGGATCATCCAGTCCAACCTTCATTCCAGCATCCCTCACCACTAGACCATAGGCACTACATCCACTCTCCTCTTAAACACCTCCAGGGATGCCAACTCCAGCACCTCCCTGGGCAGCCTGTTCCAGTGCCTGACCACCCACTGAGTAAAGAACTTCCTCCCAACATCCAACCTAAACCTCCCCTGATGCAGCTTGAGGCCATTTCCTCTTGTCCTATCATTAGTAATTCGGGAGCAGAGACCAGCTCCAGCCTCACCACAACCTCCTTTTAGGTATCATCCAGAAGAGAGTAAACAAGTAAACAAGTTGGACAATGGACTGCAGAGAAGCCATGGAACACAAACTGAGCAGCACAATGGTTTGCCTAAGTCTTCCTGATTTGTGGATATTTGTTTGTCCTCCTGTTAATTTTTCTCTAAGAGGAAATAGTGCTTTCTTCAACTGCTGGGGCAGTGTTTTGTTAGCTTGTGTTTTACTAAGCTGAAAGACAAAGGGAAGAAGGGAAATGGCACAAGAGGAGGAAGTCTGGGACCGAAGTGGAATGAATCCAAAGCAAAGAGAGCATGCAGGAAGAGAGTGCAGGAGGCTCCTGCACATCCTGAGCACCAACACGAAGTGTGTCAAGGTGCTTATGGTGAGGTTAAAAGTATCTAACAGCAATTCAGGAGCCGTGAGAAGATAGGATTGAGTGGACTGTTTGGGGGCAGGTCTAGGCTAGATATTAGGAGGATGTTCTTGCCAGAGAGAGTGAATGGGCTGCCCAAGGTGGTGGTGGAGTTGCTGTCGCTGGAGGTGTTGAAGCAAAGCCTGGATGAGGCACTCAGTGCCATGGTCTGGTTGATTGGACAGGGCTGGGTGCTAGGTTGGACTGGATGAGCTTGGAGGTCTCTTCCAACCTGGTTGGTTCTGTGATTCTAGCTGTGTAACTGAGTCTCAGACTGCTAATAGGGATACTTGCACTCCACATACATGCAGATAGCTGAGAATTAAGTCTGCCTCTCGTTGCTCCCATGGCTCAACTGTGGACCTTATGGACACAATGTTGTCTTGTTGGGTTGCCTCCCAGACAGCACCACTACCAGCTTTCAAAAGATCTGTGGTTTGCACTGATACAGCTCTTCCTGATTCCATGTTGTGTTTTCTCTTTTCACCATTCAGACTGGATATGAGGACAAAGTTGTTCAGCATGAGAGTGGCGAGAGGCTGGAATGGGTTGCCCAGGGAGGGGGTTGAGGCCCTATCCCTGGAGGTTTTTAAGGCCAGGCTGGATGAGCCTCTGGCCAGCCTGCTCTAGGGTAGGGTGTCCCTGGCCACGGCAGGGGGGTTGGAACTGGCTGATCCTTGTGGTCCCTTCCAACCCTGACTGATTCTCTCATTCTATGAGCTGTGAATGAACTCACGTGCATGGTATCAACAGCTTTATCACTTAGGTACACTCAGCAACTTGTGTTAAACCTCATCCTGAGTCATAGTATCATAGAATCATAGAATCAACCAGGTTGGAGGAGACCTCCAAGCTCATCCAGTCCAACCTAGCACCCAGCCCTGTCCAGTCAACCAGACCATGGCACTAAGTGCCTCAGCCAGGCTTTGCTTGAACACCTCTAGGGACGATGACTCCACCACCTCACTGGACAGCTCAGTCTACAGCTTTCAATCTCATTCTACATTAAAATCAGTTTGGAACTGGATGTTTTGTGTGCCTTCAGTGCATCAAAAAGATCTGTGCATAGTTCACCTGGCAGCCAGCTTGCAGCACCAGCGTGAGGATCCACTGTGATTTGCTTAGGACTTCAAAGGAAAATGGCACACAGATCTGTCACACAAATGCTGTGGAGTAGTGAGAGGCAGCAGTGAAGAGGTTAAATATACACTAACACAGGCCAGCTTTTTATTTTGTACCTGAACTTAAAAGCAGGAGGACTTGGAAGAATTAGGAAGCAGTAGGATCTGGGAGGCGAAAGGAGAAATCACTTGCTCTGGGTCCAAAGCAAACATTTAGTAATCATTTTAGCCTCAGATGGTGAAGATTCTATGAGCTAGCTTGGAATATCCCCACAAGTATGCTCTTCCCCCAAGACAGACGTTTCCTGGGGCGGGGGGAGGGCAAGAGGGAGCGAAGAAGGAGGGAGAATGGGGATATTAGATGTATTGTGGTACGTCTGGAATCCTCTTATCTGTAGCAAGACTGGGAACACCTGGACTACACTTGTCTTCCTCCCCCACCCACCTGTGCAAATTGCTAAGCACACTGCGGCTCAAAGCACTGTGCCATATGCCAGTCACATCACAGAGATCCATTGTGACTTCTCTGAACATCAAAGAAAAGGCACTGCACATCTTCCGGGCACAAATACTAAGGGGGCAGTTGTGAAGGGGTTAAAAGATCAAGTTCTGCTATAAAGATAACAGGAACTGGAGAACATGCAGCAGATGTTCCATGTGGAGGCACTTAAGTTTACAGTCCCACCTGTGTCCATTTAATACCTTTAAATGCAATCTCCTGGTCACTTGTGAGGGAGAAGAGGAAAATCAGTGTTCCAATCTCCACATCTTCTTGCAACATCCGCATCCCATATGAGGAGAGGGAGGAGGGGGTGGGATGCACGGACGAGACCAGAGGTCTGAAGCTGAAAATGAAGGAGAAAGATAAGCACTATTCAAAGGCAAATCTCTGTGTGGAATTGTCAAGTCACACTCTGTGCTTGGGAGCAGCAGTCCCACCTCAGTGTCAGCATTTCCAATGCGGTAAGAGCGGCACTAACAGTAACTTGTCGTGTCACAGAGTTTTACGCCCTTCTCATTTCCTTCCTGCTCTGATTCCCATTTCCCTTCCAAACAAACCAACTGTCTTCCATTACAGGCATTGATCCACATCAAACAAAATGAGGGAAAGAATTCAAAATGATTATGTTTCAATTTTGTGGAAATATGCAACCACAGAGGTAAAGGCTGAGGCTTTAGTACGTACGATCCACAGCACTGGTAGACATCCTAAGGTCCACATAGCAGAGGCTTGGGAAAGTTTCAGTCAGAAAGGAGCAGGTAAAGACTGAATCTTCTTATATAACAAAATAGAATCACAGAATCAGTCAGGGTTGGAAGGGACCACAAGGATCAGCCAGTTCCACACCCCTGCAATACCCAGGGACACCCTACCCTAGATCAAGCTGCTGACAGCCTCAGCCAGCCTGGCCTTAAACACCTCCAGCCATGGGGCCTCAACCACCTCCCTGGGCAACCCATTCCAGCCTCTCATCACTCTCTTGCTGAACAACTTCCTCCTCATGTCCAGACTGAATGCCATCACACAGCACTAACCCACAAGGAATCAGACTCTTGTGTGACTCCACCACCTCCCTGGGCAGCCCATTCCAATGCCAATCACTCTCTCTGCCAACAACTTCCTCCTAACATCCAGCCTAGACCTCCCCTGGCACAACTGGAGACTGTGTCCCCTTGTTCTGTTGCTGCTTGCCTGGCAGAAGAGACCAACCCCACCTGGCTACAGCCTCCCTTCAGGTAGCTGCAGACAGCAATGAGGTCTGCCCTGAGACTCCTCTGCTGCAGGCTGCACACCCCCAGCTCCCTCAGCCTCTCCTCACAGGGCTGTGCTCCAGGCCCCTCCCCAGCCTTGCTGCCCTTCTCTGGACACCTTCCAGCACCTCAACATCTCTCTTGAATTGAGGAGCCCAGAACTGGACACATCACTAAAGCCTGACCAGTGCTGAGTACAGGGGCAGAGTACCCTCCCTCATCCTGCTGGCCACACTGCTCCTGAGCCAGCCCAGGATGCCATTGGCTCTCTTGGATACTGTTGTGCTGCAAAGTATGCAATTCATATATTAATACTGTGACCTGCAAACCATAATTTAACTTGGAATTCAACCCCGTGTGCTAAATGACTTTGACACCCTGAGGCTACAGCAATTCAGAGAACAAAACAACTTCTGTCTCCTCAGGCAGGCATGGTTCTTAAAAATATAATGTTACACAGAAAGCAGAGGTAGAATAGTTTCATAACGTTGTACAACACACCTTAGTGCCTTGCCTTATCCCACAGGTCTCCTCGCTGCTGGCTCTCTGCCATTTACAGCAGTCTCCCATTTCAGATCTTGGCACAACCCAAGTCCTTCTTCCTCATGACCTATCCAAAGGAAGAGTTGAAACCAAGCTGTAGCTGGAGGGTAACCACAAGGTGCCTACTTTTAAAGGATTACACTGGATGGGGCACTTAGTGCCATGGTCTGGTTGATTGGCCAGGGCTGGGTGCTAGGTTGGACTGGGTGAGCTTGGAGGTGTCTTCCGACCTGGCTGATTCTATGATTCGAAGTCCACTTTTAAAATGAGTAGCTAGATCTTCACATCTCTAAATCTAGACAGCAGTGAACACCATGTTTCCAGGAATCACATGAAGTTCTGAACAGCAGCCACTGTCTGGCAGCAATCAGATATCACGAACCTACATTTATTTGAAACCAGGGCATTGGTCTGACCTACCCTATTCTAACTTTCTTTCCCTTCTCATGTATCTCTCACATTAATAGTTTATAGATCCAAATACTGGGATTGTTTTCCCTCTTCTTTCTCCAACAGTAGCAGCCTGTAGTTGCTAAGTGACCAAAAGGTTCATTGACCAAAGAAGTTCCTACTCTCTTTGTATTAAAAACATATCAGTGTCAGTGTCATGCCAACGTTAGATCATATTACTGTTGTGGGGTCACTTTTTTCAACCCAAAGATAGAATTTGATGTTAAGTTGATGGCAGTGGGGTGAATCAGTCCAGTGTGAAGCCTGTTCCATAAGTGAAAGTTTGGCAGCCCAGAAGGAAGATACAGCTGTTTGCTAAACCTCTCCTTTACGAGCTGTCAGGAAGCAGCTCTAATCGGGGACAGATGAACTGGGATGACAATTCTCTTCCACAGCACTCCTTGAGTGCTGTGTCCAGTTCTGGGCTCCTGAATTCAAGAGAGATGTTGAGGTGCTGGAAGGTGTCCAGAGAAGGGCAGCAAGGCTGGGGAGGGGCCTGGAGCACAGCCCTGTGAGGAGAGGCTGAGGGAGCTGGGGGTGTGCAGCCTGCAGAAGAGGAGGCTCAGGGCAGAGCTCATTGCTGCCTGCAACTACCTGAAGGGAGGCTGTAGCCAGGTGGGGTTGGGCTCTTCTGCCAGGCAACCAGCAACAGAAGAAGGGGACACAGTCTCAAGTTGTGCCAGGGGAGGTTCAAGCTGGATGTTAGGAGGAAGTTGTTGTCAGAGAGAGTGATTGGCATTGGAATGGGCTGCCCAGGGAGGTGGTGCAGTCATCGTGCCTGGAGGTGTTGAAGCCAAGCCTGGCTGAGGCACTTAGTGCCATGGTCTGGTTGATTGGCCAGGGCTGGGTGCTAGGTTGGACTGGATGAGCTTGGAGATCTCTTCCAAGCTGCTTGATTCTACAATTCTATGATTCACACTGACAAGTCCTTGACTATACCAAATCCCTCAGCACCACATCTAATCACTATGAGTCACTATTTAGTACAATATATCAGATCCCCATCCTTTGCTGTATCAGAATTGCTACGTTTCCTCCCACTGAATAGCACTTGAAAGCTGGGATGGCTCTTTAAAGAGACAGGGAAATATTCAACTCTCTTCAAATGCTGCTATTGCAATGAATCTGCTAAAACACTATGCAAAAGGCTGCCTTGATCAGCTTGAACTCTGCTCGTTATGACAAAGGTTTACCACTCAATAGCTGATTTATGATGGGATATATTATTCTGCTGTCTGCCAACCGAGGTTTGATAACTGAACAGTAAAGGCACCACTATAACAGGCAGCTAAATACTGAGGAGATAAAATAAATGAGTTATTAATAGATCAGTCTTCTTTTAAATAGACATTTATCCTCTTTATGACAGATTACAATTTTCATTCTCTGGGAAGAATTTCAGCACTAACAGTTTAGACAATCACTCCTCTTATGGAAGGCTGTTTCCCACATTTACTTTCCAGAGAGTAAACTTGCATTCACTTCCTCCTTTGTTTAAACAGAAACTTGGCAACATAACCATTTTCTGTAGGACAGATTAACTACCTCGCTAAAGGGAATGCCTTGCAAAATCAAAACAGACCTAAAAATATCAGGGGCAAACATATTTCCTTTCTGTGGAAAAGCTGCTAAAAATTTGGCCTTCTTTGCGTCTGGGATATTGTTCACAGCTTGGTCTGTGTGTGCATGGATTCATCGAAGCATAGAATCAGCCAGAGTTGGAAGGCACCACAAGGATCTGCCTGTTCCAACCCCCCTGCCATCGCCAGGGACACCCTACCCTAGAGCAGGCTGCCCACAGCCTCATCCAGCCTGGCCTTAAACACCTCCAGGGATGTGGTGAGAGCTGGGGAGGGACTTTTCAGGCTGTCAGGGAGTGACAGGACTGGGGGGAATGGAGCAAAGCTGGAGGTGGGGAGAGTCAGAGTGGAGGTGAGGAGGAATTTGTTGAGCATGAGAGTGGTGAGAGGCTGGACTGGGCTGCCCAGGGAGGTGGTTGAGGCCCCATGGCTGGAGGTGTTTCAAGCCAGGCTGGCTGAGGCTGTGGGCAGCCTGCTCTAGGGTAGGGTGTCCCAGCCCACAGCAGGGGGGTTGGAACTGGCTGCTCCTTGTAGTCCCTTCCAACCCTGACTGATTCTATGATGCTGTGAATCCTGCTATCTTTTAATACACCAGTCTCACAAAGGAGAGGGATCTGATTCTGAGTGCAGCCTCAGCAAGTTTGCTGATGACACCACCAAGCTGTGTGGTGCAGCAGACAGGCTGGAGGGAAGCTGATCAAGGGTAGGGTGTCCCTGCCCATGGCAGGGGGGTTGGAACTAGATTATCCTTGTGGTCCCTTCCAACCCTGACTGCTTCTATGCTTCTATGACATGGAGGCACTGGAGCTGGCACAGAGAAGGACTTGGGGAACAGGCCCTGTGAGAAGCAATTGAGGGAACTGAGGCTGTTTAGTCTACAAAAAAAGGAGCTGAGGGGAGACCTTATTGCTCTCTACAACTACCTGAAGGGAGGTTGTAGAGAGGTAGGCACTGATTTCTTCTCAGAAGTAATTAGTGATAGAATGAGAGGCAGTGGCCTCAAGCTGCACCAGGGGAGGGTTAGGCTGAACATCACAAGAAAATGTTTTCACAGAAAGGGTTGTGAGGCACTGGAACAGGCTGCCCAGGGAGGTGGTAGAGTTGCCATCCCTGGACCTGTTTAAAAGCCATCTAGATCTGGCGCTTGGGGACGTGACAGACTTGGTAGAGTGGGTGAAATGGCTGAACTTGGTGATCTCAGAGGTCTTTTCCAGCCTGGATCATGCTACCATTCTGTGATTCTGGTACATGCTAGCTGCTGTCATCTCTATGTTTTTAGTAGGAACATTTGTTACCAGGTATGTTATAAACAGTGATTTGTACAATGTCCAAGAGTTGTGCTGGTCCTGCTTTTGGAAAGCTTTCCTGTGTACATCATAGAGACTGTGGTGAATCTCATGAAGTGGTCCACTGTAAGTTGTGGTTTGCAAAGGTGAGGGGGTCTGTTTGAAAGCAAAGAACAGAAATTTGTGGCAAACAGCTTTCAGAAGGACCCTTTATCTATGTAGACTGTAATTAGAGTTGTGAAAATGAAGGTGTGTGTCATGGTTTGGGTGTTAGCTGCCCCCCCCCACTTAAGTAAAGTCACCCAGGCTAGACTCAGCCCAGCTGGAAATTCAGGAATGAAGCTTTCTATTTGCAGCTGAGCACAAGATCCAAGCAGGTATTGACAATATCTATACAGCTAGAGACAGACATAGACAAGGTAAAAAGCAATGCAGAAACACAACAGCCCTGCTAGAAACCAGAGTCCCCAGGAGGGGCTCCCAACCACCCTGCCACCTCCTTCCCACCCCTCTACCTCATCCCAGACTTTGCCTTATGTTCAAGGTGAGTTTGGAGGATCAGCCAGGGGGGTTAGGAAGTAGAAGGATTAGTTACACAGACAGCAGGTTAGAGAGAGAAGTGAGGCAGCCAGAGCCAGAGAGTGCAACTCTGTTATCTATGTTTTTGGTCTTGTTCTTACCCATCTCAGCAAGCCTATGAGTGCAGCAGACATCACCATTGGTTCCTTTTCACAGCCTAGCATCTACTTCTTCTCACCAAAACATCCCAGCTAGCTTCAAACTGGCACAGCATGTAAGGGAGGGTTTGACTATCCTGTGGAAGCAGGGAGACAGCAACACCTCAAGAAACAAGAGACACAGAAGACTGTGATGAAAACTGACTGATTCAGGGGAGAGTGGCTCTGTGTGTGGACGTTTTCCCCTAGCAGAACCACCTGTCTGTACTGGGATTCATGCTAAATTCGTTGGAGTTTGGATAGAATTTGGGCAACCAAAGCAGGAACTCAGTGCTCCTTTTCTTTGTGATTTCCAGTTTAAAACAGATCTCTGCAGTTGCAAAAGCTCCTCCCCAGCCCCAGATTTCCACTCGGGATTATATGATGCATTGCTGTAGCCACTTATCTTCATTTGTGATAGGTTTTTGTCGCTGGATATGCTCTGATTTAACAAAGAAATACTTCCATTCCTTTCATGAATCAGCAGCTGTTGCTGTCCCTGACAGCTGGCTTAGTCAGGCTGAGGCACAAGCCTGCATTCACTGGGTGATACTTCACTTGTTAAATCACTTGGCCAGTCATGGTGATGAGTAATAGCTCACATGCAATCCAGAGAGAACAAAACCAGCAAACAAACTGCCAGGGGCAGTGCAAGCCATGAACTGGATTCACAAACGACTTCTTCACCTCAGCCTTCACTGCAAATGCCTCCAGCCACATTACTGGAGTCACAGGCTCACAGGATCTTAGGGGCTGGAAGGCACCCAAGGAGATCATCGAGTCCAACCCCCCTGACAGAGCAGGACAATACTATCTAACACAGAGCACAGAGGAAATGGGAGATAATGGCAGGGGCTGGAAGGAAGAGCTGCCCATCATACGTGAAGATCAGGTTTGTGATCACCTGAAGAACCTGAAAGTGTCCAAGTCCATGGGACCCGATGGGATACACCCATGGGTGCTGAGGGAACTGGCAGATGAGGTTGCTAAACCCCTCTCTATTCTGTTCCAAAAGCCCTGGCAGCCTGGGGCAGTCCCCACTGACTGGAAAAGGGGAAACACAACTCCCATTGTCAGACAGGGTAGGAAGGAGGAGCCAGGGAACTCCAGGCCAGTCAGTCTCACCTCTGTGCCCCTAAGATCATGGAGCAGATCCTCCTGGAGGCACTACTGAGACAGGAGAATAGTGAAGAGCTGATTTGGTACAATCAGCATGGCTGCACCAAGGGCAAATCCTGCCTGACAAACCTGGTGGCCTTCTATGAACAGGTCACAACATGAACAGATGAGGGGTGAGCAACTGATGGCGTTGACCTGGAGCTGAGCAAGGCCTTTGGCACTGTTCAGCAGCACATCCTGGACTCCAAGCTGGTGACACATGGGTTTGATGGGTGGACCACGAGATGGATAAAGAACTGGCTTGATGGCTGCACCCAAAGAGTGGCTGTCAATGGCTCCATGGCCAAGAGGAAGCCAGGGACAAGCAGAGTCCCTCAGGGATCAGTCCTGGGACCAGTCTTGTTCAACATCTTTGTGGGTGCCATGGACAGAGGCACTGAGTGCAGCCTCAGCAAGTTTGCTGAGCACACCAAGCTGTGTGGTGCAGCAGCCAGGCTGGAGAGAAGCTGCTCTAGGGTAGGGTGTCCCTGGGCATGGCAGGGGGGGTGGAACTAGATGATCCTTGTGGTCCCTTCCAACCCTGACTGATTCTACGACTCTATGAGGTCTCTTCCAACTTGGTTGATTCTATGACCCTATGATTCTATGATTCAAAGCTCACTATAGGAAATATGAGAGCCATCTCTGAGCACACCTGGGAACCCAAGAAAGGGAGCAGGAAAGGGCACTGAGACCAACAATCTGTATATGAAATTGATGGTTATATACCTAATGGGCAAGCAATGTTTAACTTGTTTTAGCTCTAATTTATTTCCTTTTAGTTTCTCCTCTCCCTCAACCCTACAGTAAATTCTTTTATTCTGAAATTTTCTGTGATTCTGCTCCAGTGAAAGTAATTATTGAGTATTTAAAAGCCCAGGTGCCTGGGGAAGCTATGGAAATCACAAGCAATAGAGCTCTACAGAGATCTACAGGCTGGGGCCTGAAGGAAAAACGACTCATTGACTCACTGGCTGGACCAAGGACACCACTCTATTTGTGCACCATGTCTTTGATCGCCCTCCCAGTGTTCTATGCAGGTGTCCAACACTGCACACGAGCCATCTGCAGAACTCACAAGCACTCATTATGTCCACACGCAGTGAAAAAGCCTTCATTTAGCTTGAAAATCTGAGTTAATATGTCAAATACATCCCACTTCCCCAGAATGTGTTCTTAATCCTCTGCCTTCCTGCACTAGGAGATTGCAGGGGTGCTGCCCTGGCTGTCTGCGTGGCAGATACACCTCTCCTCTCTTCTGCCTGTTACTTTAGAAGACATTAGCTCATATAAGATATTCTCCTAAGTTTCATGAGCATGTTAGATCCTGTAGCACAGTATTTATTAGATAGAAGGGAGGCCATCCATGGGAAAACTCTGATCACAGCTGTACAGAGACTCAGGCCCTACTGCTGAAGAATCAAAGGATCATTCCACAGCCTCCCTGGGAAACCTGTGCCTTTTTTCTCCCTGGGAAACCTGTGCCTTTTTTTTCCCTGGGAAAACTTCTTCCTAACATACAGGTTGAATCTCCCCTCTGCCAGTTCAAACCCCTTACCCCTTGTAAGAATCAACCAGGTTGGAAGAGACCTCCGAGATTATCCAGTCCAACCTAGCACCCAGCCCTGGCCAATCAACCAGACCATGGCACTAAGTGCCTCAGCCAGGCTTTGCTTCAACACCTCCAGGGATGGCAACTCCACCACCTCCCTGGGCAGCCCATTCCAATGCCAATCACTCTCTCTGACAACAACTTCCTCCTAACATCCAGCCTAGACCTCCCCTGGCACAACTTGAGGCTGTGTCCCCTTGTTCTGTCGCTGGTTGCCTGGCAGAAGAGCCCAACCCCACCTGGCTACATCCTCCCTTCAGGTAGCTGTAGCCAGCAATGAGGTCTGCCCTGAGCCTCCTCTTCTGCAGGCTGCACACCCCCAGCTCCTTTAGCCTCTCCTCATAGGGTTTGTGTTCCAGGTCCCTCACCAGCTTTGTCACCTTTTCTCTAGGCACAATTGACCTGGGCACACCTCTTCAGCCTGTACACAAGAAAAGAGGCTTCCTAATTTTTTACCTCAAGAAAACATTATTTTTTCATCTAGAGTCTGGCTGAAGTAAAAGAACTCTGAAGCCAGCAAGTAGAGTACAAGTGCTGACTAGCAAAAACCCAGATGAAATGGGATTTTAAAGAGTACAAAGGATTAAAACCCCCATCAGCTTCAGCAGAAGCAATTAAGGCAGTGCTAAATGTTTCTGAACACCTTGCCCAGACCACTGTACCTGGCTGAAGTTGTATGTTGTGCTTCTTGGAAATGAAGGAAGAGAAGTTCCTTTCTGAACACCTTGCCCAGACCACTTTGCCTGGCTGAAGTTGTATATTGTGCCTCTTGGAAATGGATGAAGAAAAGTTCTTTTCTGTAGGCATCTCCACCCATCTTAGTCATGCAGCATGAGTAAAGACACCTGTAGCTGTACGTAAATAAGGCCATCTGATAAGACCCGTGTGTGACAGGAATTTTTAAACCCTGGAATGGTGGCCACACAATGCCACCCTGCAGGGTCTGCCTGCACTGTTTAACAGCCACAGCTTGGCTGTGTTATAAGGCTTTTGGGGTTGTGATAAGTAACATACTTGCTAAAATAGTTCTGGCCAACATCTCCAGTTTGGCAGAGTGCAGCGAGGCAAAGTCGATGGTCTTTCCTCGGGCAGAGCTCCCTCCACCTGGAGCAGCAGAATTGAGACTTAAAAGGACTACCAAGACCTAAAAAGATTAGTCCAGGTTCCAGTGCATGTTGTGCAGTGCTTGAATTTAGTGAGTTTTTAACTCTCAGATGAAACCTGCTGCCTGTTGCTGGGAAAGAGGCCAGAAGTTTGTAGCTGTCAGACCAACCACTAGCCTAGGACAATCACTCTGCCTCCTTTAGGCTTATAAAACACAAAGCAAACTCTTCCCCATTCTCCCTGGGCAAGCATGTCCAGCCTCAGATTTAATCAAAGAGTTAATCTGAGGAGATTTACACAGTAAGATATTGTATTCGGCTTTGAACATGAAACTACTAAGTGCCACAAATACCCTTTGCCAGTAATATGTTCCCTGGGGATCCTCAAAGAAGCACAGACTATGGAATGAATGGGCTAATTATTGCCCTGGGTCACACCTGTGCAAGCCCTGCTAATTCAGATAACTAAGCACCTCAAACCAGGGGCACCAGGAGTGAGAGTGGCTGGAAAATGTTAATGTGACTGATAACACTGCAAATATTTAAAGAAAGAGTATCCTGTTTCCAGTGCTCAGGTATTTTGAGTTCTCCCTGCCTCCTTTTAACAGATCCTAACACAGCCTTGCTGCAGTCAAATTTGCTAAAATAGCCAATGCTCATTAATGGTAATAGATAAAAGTTATTGCTTGGAAACAGGATTTATGTCCAAGACACAGCTACCTATACAGTGTAAACAAACAGCCATGCATGATGCACTGGACAGGAACACAGTTGCACACCCACTGGATGGGTGGGCAGAGGCCAATGGGATGAGATTGAACAAGGCCAAGTGCAGGGTTCTACACTTTGGCCACAACAACCCCAAGCAGCACTACAGGCTGGGGACAGAGTGGCTGAGAGCAGCCAGGCAGAGAGGGAGCTGGGGGTGCTGGGAGAGAGTAGCTGAAGATGAGGCAGCAGTGTACCCATGGCACTAAGTGCCTCATCCAGGCTTTGCTGGAGAATCTCTAGGGACAGAGACTCCACCGAAGTCCCAGACTTTGCCTTATGTTCAAGGTGAGTTTGGAGGATCAGCCAGGGGGGTTAGGAAGCAGAAGGATTAGTTACACAGACAGCAGGTTAGGGAGAGAAGGGAGGCAGCCAGCAGCAGAGAGCAACTCTGTTATCTGCATTTGTGTTCTTGTTCTTACCCATCTCAGCAAGCCTATGAGTGCAGCAGACATCACCATTGTTTCCTTCTCACAGCCTAGCATCTAATTCCTCTCACTGAAATATTCCAGCTAGGCTCAAACCAGCACAGTGTCAAAATACAGTTCCCCCCCTTTTTCATATGCATACTTAAGAATGAGAATCATAAGACAAGACCAAAGCAAAACATAGTCCATATTGAAACATTAGTTTCGAGTCTGCAAAGTATCTGTTTGCATTTCAATGCAAAGCCAAAATAATTTGGACTCAAGGGATTTTGCCATGGAATAGAAATGTTTAGGTGTGACCAGCTCTTGCAGCAATTCAGCATCAGGGGGAGAAATTAAGTCAGGTATTGAAATCCTGATTGTATTCTTGAATAGAAATAGGTCTCCTTCATATCAGCAACACAAAAGGAAGTGTATGGGAAACATCTCTTAACCTAGGGGGCTCCAGACATACTCTATTTTTAACAGCTGTAGGCAAAGGGCCACTGAGAGGGCTGCAGCAGCTCTGCTGTGAGGACAGGCTGAAAGAGTTGGGGCTGTGCAGTCTGGAGAAGAGGAGGCTCCCAGGTGACCTTCTTGTGGCCTCCCAGGATCTGAAGTGAGCTAGAAAAAAGCTGGGGGACTTCTTAGGCTACGAGGGAGTGAAAGGACTGGGAGGAATGGAGCAAAGCTGGAGGTGGGGAGAGTCAGAGTGGATGTGAGGAGGAAGTTGTTGAGCATGAGAGTGGTGAGAGGCTGGGATGGGTTGCCCAGGGAGGTGGTTGAGGCCCCATGGCTGGAGGTGTTTCAGGCCAGGCTGGCTGAGGCTGTGTGCAGCCTGCTCTAGGGTAGGGTGTCCCTGGGCATGGCAGGGGGGTTGGAACTGGCTGGCCCTTGTGGTGCCTTCCAACCCTGACCAATTCTATGATTCTATGATTCTAAATCACTTAACTGATGGCCAATTTCTTTTCACTCAGAAACCCAAAGATCAGAATTAATGACTGCTTTGAAAAAATGTGGTCTGAATCACTTAGAAAGTGATGATATTTATCACAGGGTGCTGCTGACTGTCTTTCCCCAGGCTTCCAGAGGTGTCAAGTCACTCTCCTACACTGTCAAATCAAATCCTGCTGACTGGTTACTGTGCCAGATATTAGCAACTCAATTATAATAGCTAAACCTAGGATGTGACTAGTGAAATACAGGCCCCCAGATCTTGACACATGCTCCACAGGGCACAACAGATAGTGCCAAACACATGCTTCCTATTTGTCACTAATAAAACAAATGCTTGAGGCAGTTCAGATAGAATCATTGAACAACCAGGTTGGAAGAGACCTCCAAGATCATCCAGTCCAACCTAGCACCCAGCCCTGGCCAATCAAACAGACCATGGCACTAAGTGCCCCATCCAGGCTTTGCTTCAACACCTCTGGGGACAGCAACTCCACCACCTCCCTGGGCAGCCCATTCCAATGCCAATCACTCTCTCTGACAACAACTTCCTCCTAACATCCAGCCTAGACCTTCCCCAGCACAGCTTGAGACTGTGTCCCCTTCTTCTGTTGCTGCTTGCCTGGCAGAAGAGCCCAACCCCACCTGGCTACAGCCTCCCTTCAGGTAGCTGTAGACAGCAATGAGGTCTGCCCTGAGCCTCCTCTTCTGCAGGCTGCACACCCCCAGCTCCCTCAGCCTCTCCTCACAGGGCTCTGCTCCAGGCCTCTCACCAGCTTCATTGCTCTTCTCTGGGCATGTTGCAGCACCTCAACATCTCTCTTGAATTGAGGAGCTTAGAACTGGACACAGCACTCAAGGTGTGGCCTGAGCAGTGCTGAGCACAGGGGCAGAAGAACCTCCCTTGTCCTGCTGGCCACACTGCTCCTGAGCCAGCCCAGGATGCCATTGGCTCTGCTGCCCACCTGGGCCCACTGCTGGCTCATCTTCAGCTACTCTCTGCCAGCACCCCCAGGTCCCTCTCTGCCTGGCCGCTCTCCAGATTGGATGTGACAGTGCCAAACCCCTTCAGTAATGCATATTCATTCACCAAAGCCTTCAAAACTCCACTAGCAGACATGCCCCATGTCACACCGCATCGACCTTTGCTAACGAGATGATGCTTCAGCAGTCTTTTTGTGTAAACATTGTTTGTTTGCTTTCCTTTTTTGAAGAAAAGAGCTACACTTTCAAAATGTAATCAGAATTTTCTTTAATGCTGTTGAAAAATAACAAGGCAGTTTATTCTGTGGGAGAACTTCACCAACCTCCAGCATCTCCACATCTCTCTTGGAATGGGGGCTCCAGAACTGGATGCAGTACTCCAGGTGGGGTCTCAGCCGAGTGCAGTAGAGGGGGAGAATCACCTCCCTTCATCTGCTGGCCACACTTCTGCTGCAGCCCAGGCTCTGGCTGGCCCTGCATGCTGCAAGTGCACACTGCTGGCTCCTGTTGAGCTTCTCATCCAGCTGCTCCCCAAGTCCCTCTCCTCAGGGCTGCTCTCCAACTAGTCACTGCCCTGAGGAGTGACTCCCAAGCCTGGAGTTGTGCTTGGTTGCTGCACTTCCCTTGGTAACTCTGCAGACTAATTTTGAGCAATCCAGATCAGTAGCTGTTCCCAGTGCCTTTCAATTCACCTGATTCTCGATTCTTGTTTCAGGGCAGATTGTGTCTTAACAAATCAAGTGTTTGGGAAAGCTACTCGTTATTAAAAAGAAATGGATACTAAAGGAACACTTTTGCAACCACAAACTGCAAGGCCATCTTCTCATTGCAGCCACATACACATTAATGAAATGACATTTCCTTAATATCACACAAGGACATATTTTACCCTTTGGCCAGGCACTGTCTTGTGTAAAGCTTGTTGACTTTTTTGTGGAACATGATATTAGCTACATAGCAGAAATGTAAACATATGAAGAGTGTTTCCAGCTCAGCGTCACAAAATCATAGAATCATAGAATCATAGAATGGTTTAGGTTGGAAGGGACCTCAAGGATCATCCAGCTCCAACCCCCTGCCATAGGCAGGGACACCTCCCACTAGAGCAGGCTGCTCAAGGCCTCATCCAGCCTGACCTTAAACACCTCCAGGGAGGAAGCAGCCACAACCTCCCTGGGCAACCTGTGCCAGTGTCTCACCACCCTCACTGTAAAGAACTTCCTCCTAACATCCAGTCTAAATCTCCCCTCTGCCAGTTTAAACCCATTCCCCCTNATGATGTAGTCCAGGTAGGGTCTGAGGAGAGCAGAGTAAAGGGGCAGAATCCCCTCCCTTGCCCTGCTGGCCACACTTCTCTTGATGCAGCCCAGGTGATGTAAGTGATCTCAGCCCTTAGGTCAGGAAGAAGAAGGGATAGATACCTTTGTGTGAGTCTTTAATTGAAGGATTTGAGAACAAATAGAGAACAAGTTAGTCCCATCTCTCGGAAATAAAAGGTGGCTCTCATTTTTACTGTGATGGAGATTGGAGGCAACAAGGCTGGTGAAGGGCCTGGAACACAAACCCTATGAGGAGAGGCTGAGGGAGCTGGGGGTGTGCAGCCTGAAGAAGAGGAGGCTCAGGGCAGACCTCATTGCTGTCTGCAGCTACCTGAAGGGAGGCTGTAGCCAGGTGGGGTTGGTCTCTTCTGCCAGGCAACCAGGCAACCAGAACCAGGGGACACAGTCTCAAGTTGTGCCAGGGGAGGTTCAAGCTGGATGTTAGGAGGAAGTTGTTGGCAGAGAGAGTGATTGGCATTGGAATGGGCTGCCCAGGGAGGTCGTGGTGGAGCCATGTTTGGAGATGTTCAAGCAAAGCCTGGATGAGGCACTTAGTGGGAAAATCACCCAGACTAGACTCAGCCCAGCTGGAAATTCAGGAATGAAGCTTTCTATTTACAGCTGAGCACAAGATCCAAGCAGGTATTGACAATATCTACAGCTAGAGACAGACATAGACAAGGTAAAAAGTAATGCAGAAACACAACAGNGACAAGGTAAAAAGTAATGCAGAAACACAACAGCCCTGCCAGAAACCAGAGTCCCCAGGAGCGGCTCCCAACCACCCTTCCACCTCCTTTCCACCCCTCTACCTTATCCCAGACTTTGCCTTATGTTCAAGGTGAGTTTGGAGGATCAGCCAGGGGGGGTTAGGAAGCAGAAGGATTAGTTACAGAGACAGCAGGTTAGGGAAAGAAGGGCAGGTTAGGTTAGAGAGGAGTGCAGCCCACAAAACCCAGAGAATGATTCTGTTATCTGTGTTTGTGTTCTTGTTCTTATCCATCTCAGCAAGCCTATGAGTGCAGCAGACATCACCATTGTTGGTGCAGAAATTTGAACTCAGTTAAAAGCCTCACAGGAAATGTGGCATTTATCACATTAAGTGCCTGCATTTGGAAATCAGTCCTGGAACACTGAATATGCTCAATTCCCATCCACATCAACGAAAATATAAATCAGGTTGTGACTTATCTGTTTAATTTAGATCCAGACTTTGAGCACATTATGGTCCCTAAGTCTGCCAAAACTATTCAATGCTGACTCTGTATAATAACTCTGCATTTCACTGAAATTAATCTTGCATATGGCTGCTCATAAACTATGCATCTCAAAACTCTGCATGTACAAGGTGTGGCCTGGCCAGTGCTGAGT
>WAAF01006587.1:0-14760 GCA_013400475.1 Tricholaema leucomelas
ATATTTGGAAGGTCCCCAGGTCCTGTACCCCAAATAAGGGAAGAGCAGGAGCAAGCCACACGCCCAACGCGTGAGCTTATGCACCGTGACTGCCCTGTGGGTCTGAGGAGCCAGACAGAGTGGCACCAAGCCCATGGTCCCCCCAGTGTGCCTTCAGCGTGTTTACCTCTGTCTGGGGTACGCCAGCATGTCCAGACAGGGCAAAAGCAGAGCGAGGAATAGAAATAAGCATATTTTGGGGCCTACAGCCCCTCCATGACACCACTAAAACTGCTTTGCATATAAAATTAAGAATATATTACCTGGATATATATCCTGATTGTATATCCCAGTCTTACACAGATCACAGATCTTAGTCAAATACAACATTTCAAATGCATGTTCTTCTTCTGAACATTTGTTCTGTGTGAGTTGTTAGGCATCTCACACTTAATTGGAAATCTTGTTATTTCTGTCATGGAATCATAGAATCAACCAGGTTGGAAGAAACCTCCAATATGTGTTTGTTTGACACTAACTGAAATATTTTACTGAGAGAAATTAAATCCTTAGCTGTGAGAAGAAAGAGGAAAACCAACATGTGCCCTATATCATCATTCTTCTGCTGAGAAACACAACTAGTGAGAATATAGCCAAGGCAGGCACTTCACACACACTCAGCTCAGCTCTCACTTCAGGCTGTGCCTTCTTGCTGGCAGTCTGGTCTCTGGCTGACTCTGCCTTTAACTCTCTAATCCACCTAACTCCTTTTTCCTCTAACCTCCTTGTCCTCTCTTTTGTTGACATCTCACCTCAGATCTCTCCAGATGTATCACATGAGATATAGGTGGGTTGATCTGGCTGTTTCTGAAGGGAGGGAAAGAGGGAAGGGGAATGGGGTTTGGGTTGGGAGCCCTCCTGGGGACTCTGATTGTTTCTGGGAGGGGTACTGTGTTTCTGTGTTAATTTGTATATAACTGTATATATTTGTGTATTCCTGCTTGTATATTGTGCTAAGCTGTACATGTAGCTTCATTCCTTAATTTCCAGCTGTCTGGATCTAGTCTGGGTGATTTTCTTAAGTGTAGGGGGGACAGGTAACTCCGTGTTACTTTTAATGTGTATATAACTGTATATATCTGTGTATACCTCCTTGTATATTGTGCTAAGCTGTACATATAGCTTCATTCCTTGATTTTCAACTGCCTGAGTCAAATGATTTTCTTAAGTGTGTGTAAGGGGGGTAACTCCAAACCATCACACAAGATCATCCAGTCCAACCTAGCAACCAACTCTAGCCTGTCAAATAGACCATGGCACTAAGTGCCCCATCCAGGCTTTTCTTCAACACCTCCAGGGACAGCGACTCCACCACCTCCCTGGGCAGCCCATTCCAATGCCAATCACTCTCTCTGGCAAGAACTCCCTCCTACCATTCAGCCTAGACCTCCCCCAGCACAACCTGAGACTGTGTCCCCTTGTTCTGTTGCTGGGTGCCTGGGAAAAGAGACCAACCCCCACCTGGCTACAACCTCCCTTCAGGTAGTTGTAGACAGCAATAAGGTCCCCCCTGAGCCTCCTCTTCTCCAGGCTGCACACCCCCAGCTCCCTCAGCCTCTTCTCATAGTGCTTGTGTTCCAGGCCTCTTGCCAGCTTCGTCACCTTTCTTTGTCCACTTATAAGACAATTTTGGACCTAACCTGGATTTATAAACATAAACTTCGGCTTCACATTGCTCTGTTTTTTTATTTGCACACAATCACAGGAAATGCAGCACTAAGTCCAGGCTGCTGAACTATGGACACGACTATCATTTCTAACAGGCTTGTGGTGGTGGAGTTGTAGATCCTGGAGGTGTTGAATAAAAGCCTGGATGAGGCACTTAGTGCCATGGTCTGGTTGATTGGCTAGGGCTGGGTGCTAGGTTAGACTGGATGATCTTGGAGGTCTCTTCCAACCTGGTTGAATCTATGATTCTGTGATTTGAACTAAAAGATGGTAGATTTAGACTAGATGTGAGGATGAAAGTGTTTTCAATAATAGTGGTGAAACACTGGAACATGTTGCCCGCAGAGGTGGTAGAAATTTTATCTCTGGGACCATTCAAGGACATGTCTCTGAGCAACCTGTTCCAGTGAAGGTTGTCCTTGCTCACTGCAGGGAGTATGAAAAAGATGATATTTGGGTTCCTTCCAGCCCAAAATAATTCTTATTTTATGCCCATATGTTCTGCATATGTGAGTTAGAATTTACTTAGCAATTCAGCTGATATGGAAAATGATACAATAGAGCATAAAATAGAATCCAGATTGATGTAATGTTTTTATATTCAAGGTGCCCCAAAATACTTTCTAGAATGTGTTATTGTTAAGACTTCCCATTAACTGGGAAATGCTGATTGATGGCTTGAAAGATAATTGAGAAGGTATTTCATAATGTAAGATTAAAACAAAAATGGAATCTCAAACAAGTGTGCCAGAGACAACAAGTTGGAGAGTGAAGTGGTGTTTGTCCTCCTGTGCTAGTCTGAGCCTAGCTGGAATGTTTTGGTGAGAAGAATTAGATGATAGGCTGTGAAAAGGAAACAATGGTGGTGTCTGCTGCACTCATAGGCTTGCTGAGATGGATAAGAACAAGAACACACATATAGATAACGCTGTTATGGAGGCAGGAATTAATTAGGCTGAGTCAGGAATTTATAAAAATAGAGTTATTTTGTTTTCCTGAAAACTGCCCCCAGAACTATAGACAGGAGATGATTGGTATTTAATTAGCAGGTTCTTTCTTAGTTGGTTGAGAATATCTACACAATAGGGTGCCACAGGTAAACTTGACTAATTTGAACTCAGGAGTTGGAAAAGGCTTAGCTATTAAATACAGCATTCCCCAGTATCAAATCAGGCTGAGCCGTAAGCTACTGACGACAGCTGGCTTGAAAGAAGGACGATTCAAAGGTCTGTCCTGTGGTCTTTTCAGAGACCTTCAGGGTCATTAAAGAGCAATAAACTGCACAATAAGGTGCTTAAGGTGAAGTCCTTCAGAGCTTGTCTTCGGAGCCTCAAAGGCTCCCTGTATAGAAGATATCCAGGTGGGGGGGAGAAGAACTCCAAGGCAAGAAACGAAGTCCACAGCAGGCACACCAAGGCGGGAACACAATCCAAAGTGGGGACGAACTCCACGGCAGGAGCACCCCAAGGCAGGAACCCCCCAATATTTATACCCTTTCCTGGACAAAGAGCTGAGTTACCGCTTCCTAGGCGCGAAAAGCACACAGCCAATCCTCAGCCGAGTGCAGCGCGGGCCCGGCACGGGGCACTCCTTGTGCTGGAAGGGTTCCCCTGCTTCCCCCCTTCACGCCTGCAGGGCAGGACAGGGGGGAGAAACAGGTCTGTTGGCTCCTTTTTCCTCTCCCATTCAAACCACAGAGGGAGAGGAAATTTCTGGGGTACATGGGACCTCCAGGACAAACGCAGTTGTTTGCTCTCTGTCTTTGGGGCTGCACTTCTCTCTAACCTAAACTGCTGCTTATGTGACTAATCCACCTGCTTCCTAACCCCCCTGGCTGACCCTCCAAACTCACCTCTGAATGTAAGGCAAAGTCTAGGGTAAGGTGGAGGGGTGGGGAAAAGGTGGAAAGGTTGTTGGGAAGCCCTCCTGGGGACTTTGGTTTCTGGGAGGGCTGTTGTGTTTCTGTCTTAATTTAACTTGTATATTTATGTACATACTGTATCTATCTGCTTGTTTATTGTGCTAAGCTGTAAATACAAAGCTTCATTCAATTTCCAGATCGACTGAGCCTAGTCTGGGTGATTTTCTGAAGTGTGGAGGGGCAGGCAACACCCAAACCATCACACCTCTCTTGGTCAAAAGATTGTTGTTAAATCTCTAAACTCATATTAAGCAATATTTTAAGGAACTAACTTAAATCCACAAAGGGAATCAATGAGAATGAAGATGGATAGATTGTAGAAAATTTCATAGCACTATGATTGTGTTTCAGAGTCTGATGGCATACTATGCACATATTATTATTAACCTTCAGACAGCATGGGTTAAAATAAGAATGTCATCCCAGGCATTAGCCATTAATCTGGGTATCTTCACTGAGGTTTAGGCTATATGGATAATGACTCTGGGCCTTATTTTGACACCTTTATTCATGCTGAATGGCATCTTTTGCAGCATCAAGACCCACTAAAATCAGAAGGTTATTTCCAGAGAAATGCATCAGTCAGTGTGGCAGAATATTGTCCTCTGGCAACATCTGTAGATGAAATTGCATGGTAAAACATTGTGGTATCAGTCAGAGCAGGGTATCATAATGGCTTTGTATACAAATTTGAACCAGATTCTGAGACAGTAGCTCCTGATAGTGCTATTTCGCTTTCCCCTTCAACGTGTGATTGCTTGCCACAGAACAGTAATGACACTGCAGCACTAACATTTTATCAAAACATGACAGTCAAAGCACAGATAGGAGTTATCAAAGTTACAGCTTTGAGACTCAAAGTCAGGTAGAAATTTAGTGCAATGATCTTAGAAACTGCCTTAGTTCATCGTAGACCATTTTAGTCTATGAGGACACAGAGGCTGTTTCGTATTAACTTAAAGAGTTGCAAAGGTGTGATGGTTGTGTTAGCCTCCTCCACTGTTAGCACTTCCACTGGCTTCCATATGAATGGTTACCCTTTAGGAGGAAGTTCTTTACAGTGAGGGTGGTGAGACACTGGCACAGGTTGCCCAGGGAGGTTGTGGATGCTTCCTCCCTGGAGGTGTTTAAAGCCAGGCTGGATGAGGCCTTGAGCAACCTGCTCTAGTGGGAGGTGTCCCTGCCTATGGCAGGGGGTTGGAGCTGGATGATCCTTGAGGTCCCTTCCAACCTAAACCATTCTATGATTCTATGATTCTAACTACAGGTGTCTCATTTGAAGGAGGTGTTTTTTCCTGTCTCTATTGCTCTCTTTTTACCTTGCCTACCTCTCTGTTTTGTCTCCCTTTAAAAGCTGCTCACTAAGCACATAAAATAGATTTTTTTCAGATATTGAAATTTGTCTGGTTATAGACATGGAACTGTCTAGGACATGAAGCTGACTCTTTTGTCTCATTCTATACCATCTGCTCCTGTTGCCACTTCACCAAATATTTTATGAACGCAAATGAAAGTTAGAGCTTCTGAACCCAAGGGTAATTGCTGTCTACAACTACCTGAAGGGAGGTTGTAGCCAGGTGGGGTTGGTCTCTTCTCCCATGCAACCAGCAAGAGAACAAGGGCACACAGTCTCAAGTTGTGCCGGTGAGCCTGTGATCCTGTGACCTCCAGAGACAGTGAATCCACCACCTCCCTGGGCAGCCCATTCCAATGCCAACCACTCTCTCTGGCAACAACTTCCTCCTAACATCCAGCCTAGACCTCCCCTGGCACAACTTGAGACTGTGTCCCCTTGTTCTGTTGTTGGTTGCCTGGGAGAAGAGACCAACCCCCAGTGCAGTAAGGGTGATGAAACTGCAAAGCAAAATTATTTTGTACTAGGTTTAGTGGTTGTAGATCACTCTTTTTGATTTGTTAAAAATTAAGATTATACATTCAAACAATTGAGGCTCTGGTGAAGAATAAGGAAAGCAAGGCAGGACATCCTTTGGTAGACATATAGAATCATAAAGTGATTTAGGTTGGAATGAACCTCAAGGATCATCCAGTTGTCATTGGAATGGGCTGCCCAGGGAGGTGATGGAGTCACCATCCCTGGAGGTGTTGAAGCAAAGCCTGGATGAGGCACTTAGTGCCATGGTCTGGTTGATTGTCTAGGGCTGGGTGCTAGGTTGGACTGGATGAGCTTGGAGGTCTCTTTCAGCCTGGTTGATTCTATGATTCTATAGTTTCATTAGTGTTATTGTTGTTCCTGATTGCTTCCTCCCTGGAGGTGTTTAAGGCCAGGCTGGATGAGGCCTTGAGCAGCCTGCTCTAGTGGGAGGTGTCCCTGCCTATGGCAGGGGTTGGAGCTGGATGATCCTTGAGGTCCCTTCCAACCTAAACCATTCTATGATTCTATGATCTCTTTGTGCTGTTCTCTTAAACTCTATTTGTTTCAGCCTTCAGAGCTTTACATTTTCCTCCCAATTCTCCTTCCCATCCTGCCAGGGTAAATAGGGATAGTTTAGGGGATGCTTGAGTGATTGTCTGTGTGGAGCTTATCTGTCAGTTGGGCAAGACCAGGACAGCTCTGCTGAATGCAGAATGTCATTTAATCTTACAGAGTGTGAGCACCAGCTTTAAGTTGCCATGCTCAAAGCAGTACCTAAAGCACTTTAGTCAACATGAAAATAACCTATATTTATAAATTCTTGGCTCCACTGAAATCAACAGAAGAACATTTGTGAACTTCAGAGAAGATATTATTCATATTCTGTTTTCAAGTACTGTAGAGCATAACAAAATAGGGCCTGAGAAATTGCTCTGCCAGCAGGTAAAATATCCTCCATTCCCCTTTAAGGGCAGTCACTTGGATCCATTAGCTCCTGACATCAACCTTCCCATTTGGAAGCAGTGCCTAAGATCACAGGTAACATCACAAACAGTGTCATGTTTTCCTTCCCTTAAAACCATCTGCCTTTGTACTCCTTGCCTGCACAGCTAGACAACACAGAACAGAGTGCAGCAAATGCTCACAAAGTCACCCACCAGTTTCCAGTGATGAGATGAAATAGAGATTAATTCCTTTCATATGTGCCACTACCACAGTACTTTGTGCCAGGAAGAAAATTTCTTTATGCAGTTTTATCAGGCACATTTTTCCCCTTTCTTTTCCTTGGTGAATACAAGGGCTGCTTGCCATCAAAGCCTTAGATGGATGCATGGCATTTCATTGAATTTACAGCTATCTAGCAGATATAATACTGATGTGATGAACATTGCCTCTTTTCCACTTTATTATCTTCATCTATGTGGACAGTTTAAAACACCTTCATACTTTCAAAAACTGTCCTCTGAGCTCCAGTCTCCTGACAACAAGGATCAGGCTTTAAGCCACAGCAAGGAGGAATGTCATGCAGCTATTTGGTTTTCAATGCTGCTCTGCCTCCTGGCATTTCTGCGTTCTTTCCAAGGGAAGGACCTTTTCAGAGAGCCCCTGGTGCTGCTGAGGACTACTCCGTGGCTGAGCTGGTGGAATCACTGGAGCCAAAGCCAAGGCTGAAGCCACAGCAGCTACAATGGCATGAGCACACCTTGCACAAGCACTCCTTCTGCTTGTCCAAGCTGGCAGACAGGAAAGTGAGAAGAGGGTGAGATCTGGGGAGCATTCTCTCTATTGATTTTATTTCTCGGTTTCCTTAATGTTTAATTTCCCATTAAAATCAGAGAGTGAAAGTTTTCCCAGAAGCATGATTTCTTGCTCTCCTTTGAGACAGGGTTTCATATCTCATGGGGTGAAAGGGTTTGAGAAGAGCTCAGGGTCACCCCAATTGAATCTCTCTTTTCTGGGGGTTTATTTCATGGTTTTGGTGGGTTAGATTGGGGATTTTTTGTTGTGGTGGGTTGGCTGGTTGAGTTTTTTGTTTGCTTGTTTTCTCTAAGAGCTTGTTATTTTTAGATCTCATACATTTGCTTTATCTCTTCCACTTTTAAACATATACCAGTGACAGTTGCCAGAAATCAAAAGGACCTGCAGACAAATTTTGTTAGCGCTAAAGTCTATTCTGTCATCCTGGACAACTTCACTACATGAGCAGGGATAAGGTTTAGAGGAAACAGCAGGACTGTGCTCGTATGGATGTAACCATTAAATGCTAAGTGGCTACTTTAAACTGGGTTCTCTCAAATTAGATTTCAGGCAATTGAAAGCATATGCACATCCATGTGAGTCTTTCTAAGAATTTAACATTTCTTACTCATTCTACATTGGTGGTCACAACTGAATGACCATTCAAGCAATCCAAGCACAAACACCCAAACCAACAAATCAATACAAAACAGTCCCAATCAGCACAGAGATGTCGTAGGAGTTTCTTTGTCTGCAGACATTCCTACTAGTTTAAAAATCAAAGCAAAAAAAACCATCACCTGTCTTCTACTGGGGAGAAAAAAAAAGAATAGACAAAGCCACAAAAAATCATTGCAAATGTTTGGTGAAACTTTACAATAACTTGTTAATCATAGAATCATAGAATTAACCAGGTTGGAAGAGACCTCCAACGTTATCCAGTCCAACCTAGAACCCAGCTCTACCCAATCAAATAGATTATGGCACTAAGTGCCTCATCCAGGCTTTGCTTGAACACCTCCAGGGACAGCGACTCCACCACCTCCCTGGGCAGCCCATTCCAATGCCAATCACTCTCTCTGGCAACAACTTCCTCTTAACATCCAGCCTAGACCTGCCCTGGAACAACTTGAGGCTGTGTCCCCTTGTTCTCTTGCTGCTTGCCTGGCAGAACAGACCAACCCCACCTGGCTACAACCTCCTTCAGGTGGTTGTAGACAGCAATGAGGTCTGCCCTGAGCCTCCTCTTCTGCAGGCTGCACACCCCCAGCTCACTCAGCCTCTCCTCATAGGGCTGTGCTCCACAGATGCTGCTTACTCAGTGCTTTGACTTCCATTAGAAGCTTCTCATTGTGTTTGTCTTGTTTGCATACTTGCTGGGAATACACTTTGATGCAAAACTTCTTTTTCCTTTTTTTTTTCTTGCTTGGTTTGTTTTGTTTTGTTGTTTTTTTGTTTTGTTTTTAATTTTTTTCTTCTTTTCTTTTTTTTTTTTTGTCAAAGGTATTTAAGTTCTTCTTATTACCTACTTTCTCTCACTTCACTTTAAAGGTTTAGGTTATTGGGGTTTGTTTTTTTTTTTCTTCCTTCCCTTCACAACATTATCATACATTTCTACATGAACAATATGTTGCACACTGCAATTCCTCAGCACACCGATGCTTAACCTGTAGCAAGCTACAATTAGGTGATCTTTTCTCCTGGTTTGTTTGTTTGTTGGTTTGATTGTGTTTTTTTGGAGTAAGACGTCCTTCTAGTGATGATTTTTTTTCTACTGGCAGTGCAAATGTCACTGCTTCTCAAGACATTTATTTTGTAACAGTAGAATCATAGAATCATAGAATGGTTTAGGTTGGAAGGGACCTCAAGGATCATCCAGCTCCAACCCCCTGCCACAGGCAGGGACACCTCCCACTAGAGCAGGCTGCTCAAGGACTCATCCAGCCTGGCCTTCAACACCTCCAGGGAGGAAGCATCCACAACCTTCCTGGGCAACCTGTGCCAGTGTCTTACCACCCTCACTGCAAAGAACCCTTTTCTAACTTCTACTTTGTATCTCTCCTCTGCCAGTTTAAACCCATTCCCCCTTGTGCTGGCATTACAAGACCTTGTCAATAGTCCCTCCTCAGCCTTCCTGTAGGTCCCCTTCAGATACTGGAAGACTACTATAAGGTCTTCTCAAAGCCTTCTCTTTTCCAGGCTGCAGAGCCCAAACTCTTGTAGCCTGACCACAAAACAGAGCTGATGCAGCCCTCTGAGCATCTTCGTGGCTCTCCTCTGAACTTACTCTAACATTTCCATGCCCTTCGTGTGTTTGGGCTCCAGAACTGCACACAGTACTCCAGGTGGGGTCTGAGGAGAGCAGAGTAAAGGGGCAGAATCCCCTCCCTTGCCCTGCTGCCCACACTGCTCTTGCTGCAGCCCAGCACAGGGTTGGCTGCAAGTTTTGCATCCTGAGGCTGAATCTTGCAAAATACTGCATCTCATCTTCAGAACAGTGTCTGAACTTCACAAAGTCAGAGAATATAATCAAATGGTCTAAATCTAAACTGCAGGCTCATGTTAGGCTTTTCATCACCCCAGACCCCCAGGTCCTTTTTCATCAGAATAAGAAGACAACAGTACTGTAATTACATTAAAACCAAGGACATGTTACAAACAAGCAACCTTATTGCTGTCTACAACTACCTGAGGGGTGTTTGTGGCCAGGGGGAGGTTGCTCTCTTCTCTCAGGTGGCCAGCACCAGAACAAGAGGATACAGCCTCAGGCTGCACCAGGGGAAGTTTAGGCTCGAGGTGAGGAGAAAGTTCTTCACTGAGAGAGTCATTGGCCACTGGAATGGGCTGCCCAGGGAGGTGGTGGAGTTGCCGTCCCTGGAGCTGTTCAAGGCAGGATTGGACGTGGCACTTGGTGCCATGGTCTAGCCTTGAGCTCTGTGGTGAAGGGTTGGACTTGATGATCTGTGAGGTCTCTTCCAACCTTGGTGATACTGTGAGGCTGTGATACTGTGATACTGTGATACTGTGAACAATATATTTTATAGTCCTTACCCATTTTGTCTATCTCTATTGTGGTGCAAGGGATTTTTTTCACAAGTGTATGATTTTGGAAACAAAAAGTATTTAAAGAAAGGAAGAAGACATTTCCTAAGAATTCATCTCTCTTTCAGAAAGTCTGTTTGTGTACCAACACCATGTCAGAATTCCACATTCCACTCTCATGTCTTTATAAGATTAGGACTTAACAGGTTGTATTAAAATTTTTGACACAGAATAAAGACAAATGAAGCCTCAGGTACAAAGCATTTCTGTGCACTTTTCTTGTCTGTGATGCTAAACAAACAAAAAAAAGTGAATAAAATTCCCCACTGGATGCATAAAAGTACTTCTCTAGGAAGAAGGTTCAAAGGAGAACACATTCATGTAAAATTTACCCTAATTAAATAATCAAAGGAATCTCTGCCATAGCATTTAACAGGAACAGTACTGAAGAACCTGCTAAAAGGATTAAAATCAAACTCCTTTTCAGAGTGAAATGATGACAAGGCTGGCAGAGCATGCTAAAAAGAGCAAACTAAACACAGTAATTAGAGTTTTTTACTTGTCAGTGCAGGCTCTGAAGACTTAAGCAGGTAGAGGTAAAACATGGAGCTAAAAAAGCTGTGATGGATGAAAGTCATTGAAGCATCTTCTGCATGTCGGAGTTTGTGTTTTACTGGTGTGGTGTGTTTTGGGTTTATCTTTGTTGGTTTGGGGTTTTGTGTGGTTTTATTTGTTTATTTATTTTGTTTTGATTAGGAGCTGGGTTTTTATTTGTTTGTTTAAGTATTTATTGATTTATTCTCTTTTATTAGGGGGTGTGTTCTATTGTGGAATAGTTTGGCAGTTACCCCTCGCCCCCTCCACTTATGAAATCACCCAGACTAGACTCAGTGTGGCTGGAAACTAAGGAATGAAGCTATATTTACAGCCTAGCACAATATACAAGCAGATATACACAGATATATACAGTTATATACAAACTAAAAGTAGCACAGAGTTACCTGTCCCCCCTACACTTAAGAAAATCACCCAGAATAGGCCCAGACAGATGGAAATTAAGGAATGAAGCTATGTCTACAGCTTAGCACAATATACAAGCAGATATGGTCACCAAACTGGAAAAGCACAAAGTGGATGGGTGGAGCACTCACTGGATAAGGAATGGGCTGGATGGTGGCATGCAGAGAGTGGTGATCAATGGCACAATGTCCACCTGGCGACCGGTGCCAAGTGGTGTTCCTCAGGGGTCAGTGCTGGGACCAGTGCTCTGTAACATCTTTGTCAGTGATATGGACAGAGGAATTGAGTGCACCCTCAGCAAGTTTGCAGATGACACCAAGCTGTGTGGCACAGCTGACTTGCTGGAGGGCAGGGATGCCATCCAGAGGGACCTGGACAGGCTGGAGAGGTGGGCCCAGGCCAACCTCATGACGTTTAACAAGGCCAAGTGTAAGGTCCTGCACCTGGGTCGGTGCAATCCCAGGCACAGATACAGGCTGGGTGGTGAATGGCTGAGAGCAGCCCTGAGGAGAAGGACCTGGGGGTCTGGGTCGACGAGAAGCTCAACATGAGCCGGCAGTGTGCACATGCAGCCCAGACAGCAACCCTGTGCTGGGCTGCAGCAAGAGCAGTGTGGGCAGCAGGGCAAGGGAGGGGATTCTCCCCCTTTACTCTGCTCTCCTCAGACCCCACCTGGAGTACTGTGTGCAGTTCTGGAGCCCCCAACACAAGAAGGACATGGAACTGCTGGAGCGGGTCCAGAGGAGAGCCACGAAGATGATCAGAGGGCTGCAGCAGCTCTGCTATGAGGACAGGCTGAGAGAGTTGGGGCTCTGCAGCCTGGAGAAGAGAAGGCTTTGAGGAGACCTTAGAGTGGCTTTCCAGTATCTGAAGGGAGCCTACAGGAAAGCTGGGGAGGGACTATTGACAAGGTCTGGTAATGTCAGGACGAGGGGGAATGGGTTTAAGCTGGAGGAGGGGAGATTTAGACTGGATGTTAGGAGGAAGTTCTTTACAGTGAGGGTGGTGGGACACTGGCACAGGTTGCCCAGGGAGGTTGTGGATGCTTCCTCCCTGGAGGTGTTTAAGGCCAGGCTGGATGAGGCCTTGAGCAGCCTGCTCTAGTGGGAGGTGTCCCTGCCTATGGCAGGGGGTTGGAGTTGGATGATCCTTGAGGTCCCTTCCAACCTAAACCGTTCTGACATCACCAGTCACAAACCCTGCAGCATTCTTCCTGGTTTTGCAGAGGGAATATCTGTTTAGAAGTGGGAATACGCAGGGACAAAATATTGAAGCAGAGGGATTAGGTGGATGCAGCTGTACATCTTTTAAGAACACATGGTGAATTTTCAAACAGTGACTTTCAGAGTAAATCAAGTCTGAAAAATTAAATAGAAAAGATTTATATGAGCTCAAACTATGTGGTCATGTCCCCACTTGCTTTTCCTGGGGATAACAGTAATGCACCAGTCACTTCTGTGTCTGTAAATTTGCAACTACTGCTCCTGATTTGTTCTGCCTTGCTATAATCAATAAGAATTCATGGCATCACTCTCTGCTGCCACGGAAATGGCTCACGGGAAACAGAGCAAAATGCAACACATCCTACCCTAGTACAAACGGCTGTGAGACAATGTCTTTGCTACAAGGTCAGTTAAGAGCAGATTGCCTACGACCTTATTCTTGCCTGTAAATGTAATTACTTTCGTTGTTAGCTGATACCCTGGAAAAGAAAATGTGGAAGGAACAGAACAGGCTGATTTATGTTTATGTGTTCTGTATTTGAAAACTTTATCTATTAAGTAGTCATTGCTTCAAATTGAGAGTTTTGCCTGAACATGAATATTTGCAGTGCTGACATTCCTGACTGGTTTACTGTATTATTGTATTTTGAGATGATTCATGAGAGCTGGAGCTCCTCTCCTATGAGGAAAGTCTTGGGGCTGTTCAGTTTGGAGAGGAAGGGGCTCCCAGGTGACTTTCTTGTGGCCTTCCAGGATCTGAAGAGGGCCTCCAAAAAAGCTGGGGAGGGACTTTTTATGCTATCAGGGAGTGACAGGACTAGGGGGAATGGAGCAAAGCTGGAGGTGAGCAGGTTCAGACTGGAGGTGAAGAGGAAGTTGTTGAGCATGAGAGTGGTGAGAGCCTGGAATGGGTTGCCCAGGGAGGTGGCTGAGGCCCCATGTCTGGAGGTGTTTAAGGTCAGGCTGGATGAGGCTGTGGGCAGCCTGCTCTAGGGTAGGGTGTCCCTGGGCATGGCAGGGGGATTGGAACTAGATGATCCTTGTGGTCTCTTCCAACCCTAAATGATTCTATGATTCTATGTCCTTATTTGAGAATACACTAAGCATGGCTACGCTGACTGCCTTTGTATTTGGATGTCACCAAAGTTTACACTCAAATATGCTGGTCTGTGTTCAGTTCTGGGCCACCCAGTTTAAGAGGGACATTGAGATGCTTGAATGTGTCCAGAGAAGGGCAACAAGGCTGGGGAGAGGCCTCGAGCACAGCCCTACGAGGAGAGGCTGAGGGAGCTGGGATTGTTTAGCCTGGAGAAGAGGAGGCTCAGGGGTGACCTTATTGCTGTCTACAGCTACCTGAGGGGTGGTTGTAGCCAGGGGGAGGTTGCTCTCTTCTCTCAGGTGGCCAGCACCAGAACAAGAGGACACAGCCTCAAGCTGTGCCAGGGGAAATTTAGGCTTGAGGTGAGGAGAAAGTTCTTCACTGAGAGAGTCATTGGACACTGGAATGGGCTGCCCAGGGAGGTGGTGGAGTCGCCATCCCTGGAGCTGTTCAAGGCAAGATTGGACGTGGCACTTGGTGCCATGGTCTAGCCTTGAGCTCTGTGCTAACGGCTTGGACTTGATGATCTGTGAGGTCTCTTCCAACCTTGGTAATACTGTGAGACTGTGAGACTGTGTTTATGTTGCTGACAATCTCCCATATAAATACCCTACTTGTAAGGCAGAAGTGGAGAGGCATTCCAATTCAAATGATGGGATTCATATGGATTTAGTTGCACTGGTGTGAAAATATGTGATTATGCATGAGTTAGGTACTTTTTCTGCCTTGTATGCAAATGGGCAGGAGACCAAGGGAACCACTGAGACCAGGATTTATAAACAGTTAGATTTCTATCTGTCAAGATTACCTACCTTGCTTCACTTAAATTTGGGGAAAAAAAGAAAAAAAAGAGAGAGGAAAGAGAGAGAGAGAAACAAATAAATAAAGAAGAAAGCAGTTTGTGCAGAGTTCTACATTTTGGCCACAACAACTCCAAGTAGTGCTAGAGGCTGGGGACAGAGTGGCTGGAGAGCAGCCAGGCAGAAAGGGACTTGGGGATACTGGTAGATAGTAGCTGAAGATGAGGCAGCAGAGTGCCCAGGTGGGCAGCAGAGCCAATGGCATCCTGGCCTGGATCAGGAGCAGTGTGGCCAGCAGGACAAGGGAGGTTATTCTGCTCCTGTACTCATCACTGCTC
>WAAF01006589.1:0-40489 GCA_013400475.1 Tricholaema leucomelas
AAGCCCCTCCACATTTGAATCATAGCATCACTAGTTTGGAAAAGAATTCCAAGATCATCCAGTCCAACTNAGGTAGTTGTAGACAGCAATGAGCTCTGCCCTGAGCCTCCTCTTCTGCAGGCTGCACACCCCCAGCTCCCTCAGCCTCTTTGGGTGCAGCTCGCTCTGCCTGTGACCATCAGCAGCTTGGTTGTTGGTGCCCTGCATGGGATGGGAAGGAGCCACTCTGCCAGATTTGTTTGGCAGTTTGGGTCTGTTTATGTTGGTGACCAGCAAAAGACTGACAGAGTTCTTGGATTCATCTTTTTTTTAGCATTTTGTTGATAATTTTGTCCTGTTCTCAAAATTCTTTTCTCTGCAAAAGTGAGAGAATGTTGGTAAATGTCAGTCAAAGGCAGAAATTTAAAACAGAATGGTATAGTCATAGTGATGGTTTAGTAAATTAGCCATTGGCTGTTACCTTGAATGTGGTTGTGGTATAAGAGTACAGAAAGAATTAAAACCAGAAGAATTCAGGTAAAAGAAAATCCTACTTCTAAAACACTTGCATCAGTTGGTAATAGTTGTTCCCTAACAGCAGCTACATGGGGTCAGGCAGTCCTGCTTGCTTTAGGTTAAGGCCATGGTGGGAGACAGGAACAGATGCACAGAGAAGAGAATAAGAGGTTTTCATCTTTGGGAGGGCAAGATGAGGAAACATCTAAGCCACAATGCATACGATCTGATTATGGTAATAGGGCACACACCATTATTTAATGAATGTTTCTTTTCAGCGTTGCCCCTAATTCCCTTTGTGGCTATCGTGTTGCTTGTCTGCCTGCAGTGTATAGCACCTAGAAGGGTCTGTCTGCTGGGCGCTGGCAGGCTGGATTTGAGGGGAAATTTTAGTGTGATCTGGTGAAGTGCTGAGCATCCGAGGGTAGATGCAGAAAGATCTCAATGAGATACCATTTTTAAAGGAGATGGGTTTGTTAAATCATTCCTAAAAGCTTTCTCCGCCTCAAAGAGGAGGCAGAATCCGCACTGATGTGTGAAGAATTCATTTAGTTTCGATGCAGTTTCCCCTGATGTAGTCCTGTTACTGCTAAGCCCCAGAGTGTTTTTTTTTCCCCTTTTGTTGGTGCACATTAATTTATTTTTCCTTTTAAAAAACCCAACGACAATACAAGAATGAGAGAGGGAGGAGTGGGAGCAAAACCGTGGTGCTTGGCAGCAGTTCTGAGGAGAAGAGGAGGTTCAGTGAGCGTTCACCAGTGCACTCAAAGAGCTGCTCAGGCACTGCACGTGACTTGCAGAGGAAAGCATGGTGTGCTGGTTACAAACCTGGGGTACTTGTTAGTATTCCTTAGGGAAGATGGGCTCTCCAAGCCTTTGAACTTGAGGGACGATAGTGCTCTCAATCCCCGTCCTTTCTGTCTTCTCTTGTCTCTCCTCTGCTTCCTGCCAGAAATCTCTAAAAAGCCAAACAAAACCATCATGGGGAATACTTTGCTTTAACTGCTGTGGGGTTTGGGGTTTTTAATTCAACAAATTTGTTTTTTATAAACCCCTCCCCTTGCTCTGCCATCCTTTCTCTCCCCACGCAGCAGGCTGGGAGCGTACAGAAGGACTTGATGCCTTTTAGCGCTTTCCACTTCTGACATTCAGAATCACTGTAGAAGATAGATGCTGTAAGGGAAGAAGTTGTTGAATAGAACTGAAATTACTGCGGTTGGGTAAAGTGCTCTCATGCACATGTAGCATTTGACTGGTTGAAGCAGCAGGACCCATCCCTTGTCCACTTCAGGCACATGTTGCCTGCCTGCTGCTGTTCCTTATCTTCAGGTGAAACCGCAAAAGCCAAAGGATTGAAGTTCTCCACGAGGAAATGTCTTATTCAAGACCTTACGTGGCACAAGCAGCTGAAAATTCAATAGTCATGGAAGGAAAAGATTTCAATAAAAGACCTCTCTGGTTGACTTAATTTCTTATTGATCAAATCTGGGGTTGTTTAGCCTGGAGAAGAGGAGGCTCAGGGCAGAGCTCATTGCTGTCTACAACTACCTGAAGGGGGCTTGTAGCCAGGTGGAGTTGGTCTCTTCTGCCAAGCAAGCAGCAACAGAAGAAGGGGACACAGTCTCAAGTTGTGCCAGGGGAGGTCTAGGCTGGATATTAGGAGGAAGTTGTTGTCAGAGACAGTGATTGTCATTGGAATGGGCTGCCCAGGGAGGTGGTGGAGTCACCATCCCTGGAGGTGTTCAAGAAGAAACTGGATGAGACACTTGGTGCCATGGTCTGGTTGCTTGGCTAGGGCTGGGTGCTAGGTTGGCCTGGATGATCTTGGAGGTCTTTTCCAAACTGTTTGATTCTATGAGTCTAGGATTCTCTGACTGATGAGAAACCACTAACTAACAGCTAAACTCAAGCCAAGCCTTTACAGTTATTTTAGGGAGCAAGAATTCTTTCATTTTGACACCAAAGGATTCTGCTAGCACCTGAAAAGGAACAAGTTTTGTACTCAAACCCTGGGCAAAAACCTGATTCAAAGAACTTCGTGTGAGGATTCCAGGCCCAGCACAGATAATGTGTTGCCTCCTGAGGGATTGATTCCTTCAGGGACCTCAGACGCCTGCTAATGAGCTCTTTAGTGTTATTAAATAATGTAGATATCTTCAACCGTGGAATATTGCATCTGTTCTACTCGCTCCCTTCTCGGGAGGACGCTCCTGGCCACAGTACCACAACAGCTTTCCCTCATAAGCCCCGGAACACTCCGATCCCCAGCGGAAGAAAAATTGGCGAAAATGCTTTTTTGTTTCACTTGGCTTCCACTTTTCAGCCCAAAAGCTGCACAGAGAGGCAATATTCTTGCAGAATTGAATGCTACAGCTTTAAGATAAGGTGCCGGGGCGCTCTCGGCGCACACACAGCCGGGCTCCTCCCGGTCGCGCTTCTCCTTGTCTCTTTTTTTTCTCACGCTGAACATACCCCACCATCTTCATGATAACAGCATTCATTTCTTTCCTTTTTTTGTTATTTTTTTTTCTTTCTTCTTTTTTTCTTTTTTTTTTTTTTTCTTCTTTTTCCTTCTTCCCCCCCTCTCCGAAATCCACCAAAACTGAAGAAAAATCCAAGTGACTGTTCTTAGCAGCTGTGTGGCCCGGAGTTCAGTGGGGAAGCGGCTTCCTGCCGTCCCTATTCATCACCTGCTTCAAAGGCAGCCTGGCTGCTCCAGTGTGCAGGCCAGGTAGGGTGCCATTGTGCGCCGGCGGGGAGGATTAGTATCAAAGCTGCGGCAACCAGGCCCTTGGTCTCGGGCTGCCATTCAGTCTAGCGGGGAGAGGCTAAGAGTGGCCAAGGTCACAGCATCCAGTGTGGTGCGGACTGGGAAAGGATCCTGAGAATAGAGGGCTTCTTATGAAATCATGGTGCAAGCTTGCGGCACAGCAGGTGCCCTTCTGGAACACATACATCTGTTTATGTTGGGATAGCGTAGCTGACAACGGGATAATGGAGCTTTGTGGGGTTTTTTTTATCATTTTCTCTTCTTTTTTGATTAAAAAAAGGCAAAAAAAGACAACTGTATATACGGCAGCCTTGAGGAATATGGAAGGAAGAGCTTTCGCTTTGGAAATCATCAAGAAATCTTTAAAAGATTGAATTGCTGGGCTTGGGGGGGGTTTGTCTGTGTGGATATTTAAGCAATGGGGAGAGCAGGCTGCCTGTTAACCATTTCAGCTCCCTCAGCCCTGCTGGTGAGCCGCAGCAGGGTATGGGGGGGACCGGACCCGACACCGAATGCGACAATGCACATTGTTGTTGTTGTTGTTGTTGTTGTTGTTGTCGTGGCTGTTTCCGTTGGCTCCCGACATTTGTACCAAGCAATTGGTTAGGGATGCGCCGGATCTGCTGGCTTCTCTCCATTGTTGGGATTGTCTGGAGGAATTCTGTCACGCTAACGGTGCCTTTTTAAAAGGTGAGGTAACAGTGACGTAAAAATCAAATTGCCAACTTGATGAAATTAAGGGGGAAATTAAGCTGTAGACGAGTTGTCATGACGACAAGGATGTTCTATTGATGAACTGTACTCCTCACTGTCCAATCAGATAGTGGAGCTGAAGCTGGAGCATGAACAGGAGAAGACGCACCTATTCCAGCAGCACAACGCAGAGAAGGACAGCCTGGTCCGAGACCATGAACGGGAAATGGAGAAACGGGAGCAGCAGCTTCGCGCTGCCATGGCAGAGCACGAGACTCAAACTCAAGAATGCAGGAAACGAGACGCGCAGGTAACGATCGATAACCTTTGAGAGGAGAAGGCTGATTAGAAAATGCTAATAACGACTCTTTCCTGTTTGCCAGCATTGTTGGTGGTGCACGCTGTGAGCATTTGCGAAACTGGCACCTAAACTTGATTTCGTTTTGGGGTTGTTTTGGGTTTTTTTTCCCTTTTTTTCCCCCATTTTTCTTTCTTTTTTATTTTTTTTCCCGCTTTCCCCCCTCCCTGCCCACTGCTGAATAGGGCTTTAACTGCAAAAACCACAGGTAGCCAGATTAAAAATCCCATGGTGCGCTATAACTCGGCCTGTTTATAATCTTGTCTCATTTTCTTTCATGATGGATTTGTTTAGGGGGAAAGAAAAAGGTATCTGTTCTTCTCCCCTCTTCAAGCCCTCGCACTCACCCCTCCTTTTCTCCTTCCTGGGCAAATCCATATGAATTCTATCTGCTTCGTTCGTATGGGGTTTTGTTGTTGTTTTAAATCTCTGCAGGTAACTCACAACTGCCTCTATTTCATTATGTTCCTCTCTTTTTGTTTCGGTTTTGCCTTCTAGCTTTGCATTGTGTGTCTGCCCACGGATGTGGGGTGTTTGATAAGATGATGTGCTTTGGGGCTTGCTTACCATCATATTTGTTTTCCTACACGCACACACACACGTACCCCTCCCATCCTCCATCTCTGTGGTCACTGTTGGAAGCCATTTGGCAGAATAGCCCCCAGCTGGGGTAGCATTTGACTCTTCAAACTTCTGGATGAAATGCACACTGTCAGCATGGAAAATGATCTTTATGAGTTTTCAGTTCAAAAACCATCTTCTTGCAGTTTCTTTTTTGCAATCTGTTTTGTGAGGATGGCAGGGTATATTTTCCTAAGAGCCTCTATTTAAAAGGCCTGCAATGGCAGTAGGAACCAAATGGAGGTGATTTTTGTGGTTTAAGGCGTTCTCAGAAAGGACTCTTACTAATCAGCATTAGAATTACTTATCATGCATGGATTATTTTATCCCAAAACTGGCCATTTTGGTCAAGCATCTCTTAACGCCATATGTCTTCCGCGCACCACCGCCTTCCCTAAGAGATGTAAGAGTCTGACATTGAGGCATTTTCACTTGACTTCCCTGTAGACTACTGGGCTCTGCCTTTTCCTGGCACCTCTGATGTAACTAAAGTGAAACTGAACATTTCATTTTACTTTTTCTTTTTTTTTTTGCTTGAAAATTTTTTAACCTTGGGGTGACTCAGACTCTGTTGAAATCTGCCTTAAGGAAGGCAGTTGGGGAAAGAAACGGCTTGCTGGGGGAGGATGAAGGAATGTGTTGCAGAACCAGGACTTATTTCTCCATTTCCACCATTATGGTTTTTCCAAAGAAAATGAGAAGCACTCTTGTGTGAGCGCCTGGGAGGAGGAGGTTCAGATGGCTTCTGAAAAATTAAACCTTGCTTCTTGTTCTCTACTTTATTGTAAGAATGAGCAAAGACTTAAATTGTTAAAGGGATTGGGATTTGCTTTGTTTTTGTCTTTCTTTGGCCCAAAATAGATGCATCTTTAACTATATAGCTTGTTGGAAGTGCCTTTTTGAAGTTGTGCCATCCTCTCACCTGCATTCCTGGTGTTGTGTTTGAGTACAAAGACAGAGCTGTAGCACTCAGGTTGAGAAACCAGGTTTAGAATTGTGTGAAATTATCCTGTCTACACACCAGCATTCATCACGGTTACTGCATTGCTCTGTGTAACACTAGATACAAAGGTAAGGAGAGTACCTTAAGCAGATTCAGAGGATCTGGGAGGTGCCTTGTAAGTACATCTCTCTGCTTCCTTCTGTTGGGGATCATTTCTGGCAAGGATTGGAACCCAATGTTTGCTTCTGCTTTCTCTTTGCGGTGAGGCTGTGTCATACTACAGGTGCTATGTGGGAAGCTGGAAATTATCACAGCTCTTAGGCAAATCTGAGCAGCAAACACTTTGGCCTTTTTGCAGGGCATGTCTTTGTGGTTTGATTATCCCTGTAGAGTGGTTTGAACATTGCAGCCCTGAGAACCACATGTAAATCAGGGGAGAAAACGCCGTTGCCTTTGACTGGAAGAGCTGTTGTTTATTTGAATTGCAGTGAGAATTCAGCTCTCAAGGACACATTGTTTTCCATATTGGGAAATAAATAGTTCTTCTTTCCTTCCTCTTTGTGTTAGGATTTGCTTTTGTCTTTGCAATGAGAGTTAGGGCACAGATTACAGAGTTAAGGCACAGATTTTGAATCCACTTCATCTTTACATCCATTTAGTAACATCTTTGATTCTGACATTAAACATGACTAATGGCCAGCGTCCGTTAGGAAACATTTGGCAGTCTCTTAACAAAGATCTAGAGGGATTTAATGAGTTCTTGTCCACGTAGCTCTTTCAGAACCTGTTAGATTTCAACCTTGGTTAACGGCAGTCATTCTTAGGGCTGCTTTATACCACGGCGAAGACGCGCCGAAAGAGGAGGCCATTTTGCGTCGCTGGGTGAAGAGTAGATCTGCTGAGTGTTTCGAAACATTGAAATAGTAATTAGTGTTAATCACATCTGAGGAGCTTGGATGGAAGGAACTATCTATTCAACGTTGGGTGAAGGATGCGAGAGCACTGCGGTTGACTGCCAGTCCCTATATTCGCTCTTCTTCTCTCTCAAATCCTGTTCCATATGGAAGCGTCATGAATGTTTAAGAGACATATTCCTTGCTCTGTATCTAAAGACAGCTATGGCAATTTATGATGCTCTTAATGAAAAGATGAATTTTGCTTTTCTTTTCTTGCATACCCAATTTCAGGTAGGTCTTCAGTTACTCTGAAAGGTAGTATACAAAACAGTCAGCTATTATTCTAATGTGAACGTGTTTAGTGATGCTTTAATCAGAACTAAAGTATAAAACCTCAGATTTCCCTGCCTGCCAGATTGTAATTAAATAGAAAATAACAGGACTGCTTCTTTGAAAGAATTAAGTTTAATTTCAGGAGAGGAACTTAATTTAAGTGCATCACCTTTTGGATTGCTCACGAATTTCTGGCTCACAATGGCATTCCACTTTTAACTCTTGGATTTCTCCATTTCTAGGAGGCTGGCTTTGATGTTTTTTTTTTCACCTAGACTTGTAATGCTTGGGGAGGAGCAAATTGACCTGTAGGTCAATAAAAGTCAAAGCAGTACAGTGGATTTTACACCATGCTGTGGTAGTCTTTTAAATCCTGTACACTGTGTATCAGCTACCATAATGTTGTTAGTCTTTAAACAGCAGCTAACAACACAGGATTTCTTCTGGAAGGCCTCTTTGGAATCATTCCTGTTTCACTGAGATTTGTTTTTTTAAGAAGCATTTTTAAGTTTGCTTGGTCGTTCATTCCCCACCTGCCTAAGTAATTTTAGCTCATACATTTAGTTGGCAAAGCAGGGAACATCTTGGATGGTAGAGGTCTTCCTTTTGTTTCAATCGTACCAGCCTTGCTTGCTGAGGCGGCAGTTTTCTGAAGCAAGACTTCCAATTACAGCCAAGAATGCATCCAGTTTGCTTCTGTGAAATGAGATAGGGAGGTGAGGAAGTTTTGGGCTGTGGTGCCAATCGTGCCCTTCTCTTTTCCCTTCATCCTGTGCATGTCGTTCTCTCCCAGCATCTGACACGTGCCCTCAGCAGGCTCAAAGATTTCCCCCTTCCAGCTGCCGTTCGGAGTTGGATCATTTCTGTGCTCATTCTTTGACCTTCGGGCAAGAAGAAGAAGAAAACCTGAACCCCTGTAACTTCAAATGCAGCACTTTGTACTAAAGTGAGAGGGGAAAAAAAAGTTTCCAAGAGGAAACTGAATTCTCTTTCCAGGTTCTGTTAGGAGATAATTGGCAAGTCCACTCTTTTCATCCGTTGGTAAATGGGTCAAGAGCCGCCTGAACGCCGAGGCACGTTTCGCTGCTGTTTGTCGCTGATCTCAAGGTGTTTAATTTTAACATGGAAAATTGATGCTCTCAAAAGTGAGGCTGCTTCAAGAGAAGATCTCTGAAGTTTGGGAGTGTCAGAGGGCTCTCGACAAATCATTATTGGTTGGGAAAGGAAAACTTTGAGCGGTTCTGAAGTCCTCTGAACACACAGAGTGAGAATGGAGGTTGTTACCAAGGAAAAAGAGCAGGCTGGGGATGGTGATAGGAGTTAATAAGCTATTTTCCTGTGGCTGAAGGATCCATTTCCTTTTTCCTCTCTGGCTTTTTGCACTTCCCAGAATCCTCTTGGTCTTTACCATCCTATTTTGCTTTACCTTCTCAGGAATCAATGCTTCATCCCTAGTGTATAGAGCATCCTTTCCCTGCTCTTCTGGCTTCTCTGTCAAAATTCTCTTCTTGGCGCTTGTAAGCAGTGATCTTTCTGCAACCGTTGCATTGCACCTGCTTTTCTCTGAATTAATTCCCAGCTGTTTGAGCCTGTTGGGTTCACACTGGAAACAAAAAGGGGGGGGGAACCAAACATTAATGTTCATTATTTTCACTTCAGCAATGATCATTAGTTTTGTTCCAGCACATCCTTGGTCTGCCTTTATGGTTCTGTACAGACAATTACAATATCAACGCAAAGTGGGGGGAACAGAGAAGGTTTCTCTTGTCTCCATGTGTGTATTGGTGCTGAAATGGTGCTGTGCTGATGTTTGCCAACTACTGCCAAGAGGAAAAATGAGGAAATTGTAATAGAAATATTATGTACCTGTTTAATGATACCTAAATACCCCAACACATGTACAGTCTGTATTCTGTGGGTACTGCTTAGCAGTAACTCTTTGGCTCTGCACTAACGCAGAGGGAACTGGGGAACGTTTGTCTCACAGTAGGAGATCTGCTTAAACTTTGATCTGAAAGGCCTTATTGTTCCCTACAGATAAATCACTGATCAGCTCTTCTGCTTCATGTAATTGTTCTAGTATCTCCAAACACCAGTTTCCACAGGGTTGTTATTCTGGTATCAGTGGAAACAGTTTGCTCCGTTGTGTCTGGAAGGTAGAGATAGATGTAGCCTGAGAACCGCTCAGATGGTGATGGTGCTACTGAAGTCCCTTCTGTATACAACTTAGGGTAAATAAATTCTATGACTCATTTCTTTTCTTTGACTTCTTTTCTTAATGGAAGACGTCTTTGGCAGGAGAAGAAATGCATTGTTTGCTGTGCAGACTTTCTCTGCAGACAATCTAAATCATGGAGTCGCAATCTAAATATTTGTTTGTTGTGTTTGACTTGGGGAGTAGCTGTTGGGCTGCCAGTCAAGACTTCTCTGGACAGACAGCCTTTCCCTTTTTGCCTTTCCTAAACAAAGGCTCTTGGCTATTTGCAGCATGTTTAGTTTAGCACCAATCAACCCAGGATAATGGATGTGATTGTTGATGTAAAATATGTAAAGTACCAAATATTTGTGGCAGCACTTGCGTGGGTTTCCTTGGTTGATAGTCACAGTTGACTCACTTGGGGTGGATCCCATTGATGGGAAGTATCAACTAAAATCACAGATCTGGTGATGGGTCCTACAGAGATGTTCAAATTGGGCTGTGAACTAACAGTGTAGCTGTGAAGTTTAGAGTTCAGTGCAATGGCCAAATGCACCCATTCCCTGGGGAGATGCTCAAATCCTATCCCACAGCACGCTCTGTAGTCTCACAACCAGTTCCAGCTGGACTTGAGGAAAGGCAGAGGAGCTGTGGGAAGAATTGGGACTGCAACACAAAGTTTAAAATGAGCCTTTGCTCTAATTTAGTGTTAGCATGCATTTCAGGCTCAAGGTTCCCTCCATCCCACACCCTCATCAAGGTGAGGGTCTGGGCATCCCGTGAACCTTCCCCATCCCTGCCCGAATGAAGCCACCTTGCCATGTTTGTTGTTTCGTGTTGAACACTCCGCTTCTGGTCCCTAATTCTGAGCTGCTGCTTTGGTTTGAGATGCTTTTCAAAAGACTATTCAACAAGCTATCAACATCTGCCACTTCCTCATTTAATGGAACCATCAAAGTGTTCTTCTGCCGTAGTGGGTGAGCATCTATGATCCCTTCCACATTTTTCCTTGACTCTCACTTTTCACAATAGGACTGAAATGAGGAGCTGAGTGCAGGAGGTGTGACTTGACTTGCTGCTCTGTCCTTTTATACTTCAGGCTGTTCAGCGTTTGAAACATTTACTAAAGCCCTTTCTGGAAGCTCAACATGATGGTGCATAAATTATCATCTGCTGATTAAAACTGTTAAGTTAGCTTAGGAGAGAAGTGGCATTTTGTACTGTCTACAGCCTATGTAAAAGAGAAAGCAGTTGCTATAGAAACTGGCTCCCTCAAATCATGTGAACTCTGATTCTGAGGTGGAGTTTCTTTGCAGCAAAATGAACTTCCATAGCATGAAATTAAATATACATTCTAATCTAATAATACATTGTTGCCTTCTAATCAATATTTTGTGTTGGGTTTTTTGGTTTGCTTTGCTTTAACAGGAGCTATTGGCAGCTGAAAAGGAGGAGCGTGTCACTGCTGGTGTGTAGGGGCAGGGTGTGCATTGTATAGCAGTGATTTGGGTTTATATCAATGCTCCACTTTATTGTTATTAGGAAAAGGTGATTATTTCCTACATGGATCTTAATAAATATCAAATAATTTCTCTGAGAACAAGAGAGATCAGGGTTGCTTAGCAGCAGGGTAGAAAATCTCGATGCCAGTTCTTCACACATGCACTAGGTGTGGCTTTGCAAACAGTGGTTGGTGTGTGATGGTTGCAATGCATAATTAATACTAGCAGACAATAAGCTGTAGGTGTTGTGAAATTGTCTTTAATGTTATTGTGGCCTTTCACTATCAGAAGGGGGCCTACAAAAAAACTGGGGAGAGACTTTTTAGGCAATCAGAGAGTGACAGGACTAGAGAGGAGTGGAGCAAAGCTGGAGGTGGGGAGATTCAGACTGGACTGGAGAAAGGTGATGAAGCTGGTGAGAGGCCAGGAAAACAAACTATGAGAGGCTGAGAGAGCTGGGGGTGTGTGGTAGTTTGGGTGTTCCCTGCCTCCCCACACTTTGGAAATCACCCAGACTAGACTCAGCCAGCTCTGGAAATTGAATGAAGCTTTATATTCACAGCTTAGCACAATATACAAGCAGATAGTTACAGTATATAGAGTTATAGACAGAAATGTGCAAGGTAAAAGCTAATACAGAAACACAGCAGCCCTCCCAGAGACCTCAGTCCCCAGGACTCTACCTTATCCCAGATGTTGCCTTGTGCCCCAAGGAAGAATGGAGGTCGGCCAGGGGGGTTAGGAAGCAAGTGGATTAATCAGAGAGACAGAGAGTGAGGTTAGAGGGAAAATGCCCAGAGCCCAGGCAGTGCCCGAATGCCTTATCTGTCTTTACACTCTAGTTCTTATACATCTCAGCAAGCCTATGAGTGAAGTAGACATCACCATTGTTTCCCTTTCACAGCCTACTCACAGCCTGCTCTAGTGGGAGGTGTCCCTGCCTATGGCAGGGGGTTGGAGCTGGATGATCCTAGAGGTCCCTTCTAACCTAAACCATTCTATGATTCTATGATTCTATTTTGTTCACCAAAACATTCTAGCTAGCTTCAAACTAGCACAGGGTGTGCAGCCTGGGGAAGAGGNAGGGAAGAGGAGGCACAAGGCAGACCTCATTGCTGTCTACAACTACCTGAAGGGAGGGGTTGATCTCTTCTTCCAAACTGGGGTTGGTCTCTTCTTCCAAGCAACCAGCAACTGAACAAGGGGACACAGTCTCAAGTTGTGCCAGGGGAGCTCTAGGCTGGATGTTAGGAGGAAGTTGTTGGCAGAGAGAGTGATTGGCATTGGAATGGGCTGCCCAGGGAGGTGGGGAAGTCACTTTCCCTGGAGGTGTTGAAGCCAAGCCTGGATGGGGCACTTAGTGCCATGGTCTGGTAGGTTTGCCAGGGCTGGGTGCTAGATTGGGCTGGCTGAGCTTGGAGGTCTCTTCCAACCTGGTTGATTCTATGATTCTATGATGTGAAGAGGAAGTTAATGAGCATGAGAGTAGTGAGAGGCTGGAATGGGTTGCCCAGGGAGGTGGTTGAGGCCCCATGGCTGGAGGTGTTTAAGGCCAGGCTGGATGAGGCTGTGGCCAGCCTGATCTAGGGTAGGGTGTCCCTACCCATGGCAGGGGGGTTGGAACTGGATGATCCTTTTGGTCTCTTCCAACCCTGACTGATTCTGTGATTCTGTTAAAGTTATATAAAGGAACACTGAAGACATAAAAGATCAGTAAACACAAGCCCAGCTATTGTAAGTCCAGCATTTGAGGTGTAGAGGCAAAAATACTGTGTGACTCTGCAGAAATGGTCAAATTCCAATAGGAGCTGTTGATTTGGAAATAAAAAGAGTGTGTGGTTGCTGTGTGAGGTTCAGTGCATGCTCTGAAGTTGCACATGGGTGTTACTTCCAAGTACAATAGACTAAATCTGTTCTCTTCTGAATGTAGTTCCTGTGATGCTAGCTTGCTCCAAACACTGTGTGTCTGCTGTGCAGAGAAGGGGGTGCTGACTCACAGCATTCTTTATTCATCTTTTTTAGTTCTTCCAAAAATTACTTTTTAATGTTACTTTGCCATTTGCTGGAGAGAGTTACTGCATAGAGGGAAGTTTGCTTCTCTTAGTCTGTAGAACAAGTACAGCAATTTGGAAAACAGCAGTGATGTCTACTGCAGACGTCCCACTGGGACATCCTCTAATGGGAGATCAGAATTCATAGCCAAGGTTTTTCACAGCATCATAGAACAGTTTGGGTAGGATGGACCTCTGGAGGTCATTGTATCCAACCTCCTGCTCAAAGCAGGTCTAACTTCAAAGTCACATCATGTTGCTTAAGACCAAGTCCAACTGAGTTTTGACAAATCCAAATGATGGAGATTTCACAATCTCCCTGAACAACCTACTCTGATGGCCAGGTAGGCAGGAGAGCCAATGGCATCCTGGCCTGGCTCAGGAACAGTGTGGCCAGCAGGACAAAGGAGGTAGTTCTTCTCCTCTACTCAGCACTGGTCAGGCCACACCTTGAGTGCTGTGTCCAGTTCTGGGCTCCTCAATTCAAGAGAGATGTTGAGATACTGGAACGTGTCCAGAGAAGGGCATCAAGGCTGATGAGAGGCCTGAAATACAAACCCTGTGAGGAGAGGCTGAGGGAGCTGGGGGTGTGCAGCCTGCAGAAGAGGAGGCTCAGGGCAGACCTCATTGCTGTCTACAACTACCTGAAGGGAGGCTGTAGCCAGGTGGGTTTTGGTCTCTTCTGCTGGGCAACCAGCAACAGGACAAGGGGACACAGTCTGAGGCTGTGTCAGGGGAGGTCTAGGCTGGATGTTAGGAGGAAGTTGTTGGCAGAGAGAGTGATTGGCACTGGAATGGGCTGCCCAGGGAGGTGGTGGAGTCACCATCCCTGGAGGGGTTGAAGCAAAGCCTGTATGAGGCACTTAGTGCCATGGTCTGGTTGATTGGACAGGGCTGGGTGCTAGGTTGGACTGGATGATCTTGAAGGTCTCTTCCAACCTGATTGATTCTATGATTCTATGATGCTCCCAGTTCACCAGTCCAGTGTGATTTTGTTTTCTTGTGTATCCTATTGGAATATCTATTGTTACCATTTGGATCTGTAGCATCTTGTGCTTTCACTGGCGCCTTAAGAAGAGTCAGCCTCTGTCTTCATTTCTTTGCACTCAGCTGAAGGCAGCAAATAGATTTCTCCTTAGTCTTTTGTTCTTTTGGCTAAATAAACCGAGTTTGGTGAATTTCCTCTGGCTTCCAGTTGGAGGCCCTCATGAATGGCAACCCTGCTTTCCATCATACTGACAACTGCCCCCTGAGAGATTGCAGAGGTTTTACTGTGTCCTGCCATCCAGGTCCTTGGAGAAGAAGTTGAGCTGTATCAGCCTCAGTTGACCTTTGAGAAATGCCATTTGTCACTGGTTACCTGTTGGCTTTTGCTCTTCAAGGAGGAAGTTCTTCATCATTAGAGTGGTAAGAGCCTGTAATGGGTTGCCCAGGGAGGTGTTTGAGGCCCCATCTCTGAAGGTGTTTGAGGCCAGGCTGGATGAGGCTCTGGCCAGGCTGCTGTAGGGTAAAGTGTTCCTGCCTATGGCAGTGGGGTTGGAACTGGATGATCCTTGTGGTCCCTTCTAACCCTGACTGATTCTATGATCCAACAAACCTAGTGGCCCAGTGAGTTCTCCACTCACACTGCAGTGCACTCATCCAGCCTCTGTCTCTGCAGCTTGTCCAGCTGCTGTAAAAGTCTCTATCAAAAGCCTTGCTGAAGTCAAGATGAAAAGGCCTTGACAGTTTGCTGTAGAAGGCCATTGGTTTGCTGCAGAAGGCCATTGGCTTGCCCTTAGTCTATCCGGATTGGCTGTTCCCAGTGACACTTTTGTTCTTAATGTGCTTGGGAATTCATTTAATGGAGTTTCACAGCAGAATGTTCCCAGGGATGGTGGTTAGGATATCCTGTCTGTGACTACCAGCCCTGGTGCTGTGTCTGGCAAGCTAAGTGGTTAATTTTTTTTTTTGGAGCATGCTTTATTCTCTTGTCCCTTTTCTAGGGAAAGATTATCCAAAATCAATTTCATCTCTTTTCCTTAGGTCAGCAGATGTTAATTCCATTCATTCACTGCCACCATAAATCAAGTTTTGAACAGTAGTCTAGCTGCTAAATGATTTATCTGATAGGAGAGATTTTATGATCCATTCAGCTCCTCAATTCAAAGGTATTATAAATACCAAATGAAAGCATGAAACATTAGAGGAGGAATTATGACAATCTCTAGTTTGGAATGTTAACACCACTTGTTTTGGCAGCATTACTGCTCTTAAAACAATAAGATCCATATGGATGCTAATTTTCCCAATTTTGAGGAATAAATACAAGCTCTTTATGGTTGAAGTAATGATATTACTCAATACCACTGCAGGGTCCAGTAGACAGCTTCATGATGAGGTAATAAATAGCAGTTTTGGAGAGCTGATTATTTGTGTTGTTCTTTTATGTGGTTGGCGACGAGGGAAGAAGAAATCACAAAGCCAGTGCAAAGCCTTGCCCTCTGCTGTAGCTGACATAGTTTGGCTGAGGATATGTCAGTGGAGAAATATGAGACCATCCATAAAGCTCCACATGCACCCACATTAAAGTGGTGCAGAGAAACCTTCAAGTGGAAAACCAGTAACAAATTGCAGCTGAGATGCTTATGTCATAACTGCACTGTCCTGGGTGCCCTGCCACCACTCTGCTTATTCCTTCCCTGGATTGCTGTAGACAGGAAGAAAAACAGAAGAACTCTGCTTTACTTCTGTTTCACAGAGAGGAGCCAGGAGGGGAAAGAAAGCCCCAAGGCCTTGTGGTGGGTTATCTGTGGATCTGAAGAAGGTGTTACTGGTGCAGACACCAGGCTGAACGCTTCACAGTTGCACATCTCAGTAGCTGTTTGCCCCCTGGCCCAACCCTGATGCCTGTAGCAGCTCTAGGAAGTTTACTTTTCTGCCTCAGATGTTAGGAATATGCTAAGCCATCAGCTGGAAGGGTAGCCAAGTGCTCTGCACTCTTTCAGCATGGCTTCCCATGCTAGTGCCATGCTCCATGCTCCCACCTCATGTTAGCTCGAGGAGGTACTTCCAGATTCTTCCCTTCCAAGCTGCTCGGTTTCCTTTGCTACCCAAGTGCTACACCCATGTGGGGTATAGGCTGGGTTTTGTCTCCTGTGCTTTTGAGCAGTAACAGATGGGTGCCAGCAAAAGTCTCCTGACCAGGCTCAGTGGGACTTGCAAACCAAAGAAATGAGGCAGCTCAGCACAATGCAGGAATCATGTTTGACCTGGGTGGTGGAACCTGTTGGGTTGTGTGCTGTGGTCAGCCCTGCTCTGACCCACCTCCTCCAGAGACTCACCTCAGCAGAGACCATTGCCAGAACTGGGACTCTGCATGTGGTCCTCAGGCAGGGCCAGCTGCCCTGGCAGAGCCTTGGAGGGCCCACATAGTCTTTGGTTCTGCTCCACATTTCCCATCTTGATTTGGTATCTCCTTGTCTTTTCTGCTGCTGTTTTGCCTTTGCTTTCACATGCAGGCAGGAACAGGGATGTCTGGAGAAATTCCAGACAGAGAAAGTGTCCTCAGCTGCAGGCTTGATATTAGGAGGAGGTTCTTGCCAGAGAGAGTGATTGGCATTGGAATGGGCTGCCCAGGGAGGTGGTGGAGTCACCGTCCCTGGAGGTGTTGAAGCAAAGCCTGGATGAGGCACTTAGTGCCATGGTCTGGTTGACTGGCTAGGGCTGGGTGCTAGGTTGGACTGGATGATCGTGGAGGTCTCTTCCAACCTGGTTCTGTCGTGATTCTATGACATGGGCTAACCTTGTATGATCCAGCTGGCAGAGCTGTACCTGCCTTTTAGGCCAGTTGTGTTTTTTCTTCTTAGAATCATAGAATCAAGCAGGTTGGAAGAGACCTCCAAGCTCAGCCAGGCCAACCTAGCACCCAGCCCTGTCCAAGCAACCAGACCATGGCACTAAATGCCTCATCCAGGCTTTGCTTCAACACCTCCAGGGACGGTGACTCCACCACCTCCCTGGGCAGCCCATTCCAATGCCAATCACTCTCTCTGACAACAACTTCCTCCTAACATCCAGCCTAGACCTGCCCTTTCACAACTTGAGGCTGTGTCCCCTTGTTCTGTTGCTGGTTGCCTGGCAGAAGAGACCAAACCCCACCTGGCTACAACCTCCCTTCAGGTAGTTGCAGACAGCAATGAGGTCTGCCCTGAGCCTCCTCTTCTGCAGGCTGCACACCCCCAGCTCCCTCAGCCTCTCTTCACAGGGCTGTGCTCCAGTCCCCTCCCCAGCCTTGCTGCCCTTCTCTGGACACCTTCCAGCACCTCAACATCTCTCTTGAACTGAGGAGCGCAGCACCTGACCAGTGCTGAGCTCAGGGGAAACCTTTGGGTTTGTTTGGTGGTTTTCAGTTGGGAGGGGTGTGTGTGTTTGTGGGTTTTTTGTTTGGTTGGTTTGTTTTTTAAGTACCACCTTAGAAATCCAATGCATGGGTTTAAAGTACAGTGACTATTTCCAGTATGTCAGCCAGCAGAGCTCTTCTTTTGGTCCAGTCACCTTTGAAGAAGTGGTTGTCATCTTCCCTTAACAAATACTGTTCATGCACCTTGAAGGAGTGGCACAGCCTCTGACAGGGATTTAAGGTCTTTAGCATGGGTTTCATGCAAAAAAAATATTTTTCCCAGTATGACTTTAAAATAGACTTTTTGCCCCCAATCACCCTACATGTTGGCAGCAAATTAGCTTTGAGGGAGCATCGTGCACATCCTAGTTGGTTGTTGATGTACTGGGGAGTCATTTTTGGATCTTTCAGCTCAGTCAGACCAATGACTGACATTGTTCATGTCTGTTGTTGCTGTAGATTTGAAAGACTTCCTTTTGATAGGGAGGGGGATGTGGGGAAAGACACACACACACACAAAAAGAACCCAAAGTAGAAGGAATGATTGGCAAAGTGATGATATCATCAAGTGTTCAAAGGGTTTGCAAATTGAAGCTTATTAGGCTGACATTTTGTCTTCTATTCAGCACTAATTGGAATCATGCCTGGGTGCATGATGTGGAAGGTACTTAATACCTGAGTGTTTATCATGACAAAATGACAGGAATCGATGTCAGGGATGCTGTAGATTTCTGTTTAAAGGAGGAAACAATCTATTTCAAAAGGCAATTACATATCTCATAGCAGTTTGTATTCATATGTCTGAAAGTCCTCCTGGTTTGAGAGAATTTTACTTTTGGCCCTTAAACTATTGGCCTGGTGATGAATATTCCGTTGTCAAGTTTTAAAGTTGTTCTTCAGAGTTCACAAAAGCAATGCTGATGTAGTTTAAAAACAACAACAATAATAATAATAGACAAAACCCCCTGACACAGTGGTTTTCACTTGAAACAGATCTGAAAATCCCACAAAGAGTGAACTCTGTCTTTCCACAAGTCTTCTGAAGTTGTCTCTGACAGCTTGAATTCTTTTGTAGTCTGCGCTTTCTGCTCTATTGGCATCTGTGAAATGGATTTAGAAAAGAGAAGCAGCAAGAAAAGTGATCCTGGCAAGGCAGCCACTGCAAACACAGAGTACATGGGGTGATTTGGAAAGAGCTGCCTGATCTCCTGCTGTATTAAAGCTGTCGTGAGGGATTGCTGAGCTTGAGGTGCCTGCCATTGCCAGGAGACGCGTGTGTGCGCTCTTGCATAGACACACAGAATCACAGAATGGCTTGGGTTGGCAAGGACCTCCGAAGGTCCAATCCCCCTTCAGTCAGCAGGGACATCCTCCACTAGATCAGCTTGCTCAGAGCCTTGTCAAATCTGACGGTGAATATCTCCAGAGATGTGGCCTCAACTGCCTCCCTGAGCAACCTGTTGCAGTGTTCCACCACTCTCATGGTAAAGAACTTGTTCCTAATGTCCAATCTCTATGTCCTCTCGTTTCAAACCATTCTCCTATCGCTTCAGGCCTTTGCTAACGGTCTCTCTGCAGCCTTCTTGTAGTCCCCTTCAGGTATGTGCTAGTTTGAAGCTAGCTAGAATGGTTTGGTGAGAACTAGATTACAGGCTGTGAAAGGAAAACAATGGTGATGTCTACTTCGCTCATTGGCTTGCTGAGATGTGTACTAGAAGGTACTGGAAGGCTGCTGTTAGGTCTCTGGAGCCTTCTCCAGGCTGAACAACCCCAGCTCCCTCAGCCTGCCCTCACAGGATAGGTGCTGCAGCTACCTGTTCATCGTCATGATGTTGACAAGCAGTTGGTTAGGGGCAGGTGGTAATTATTTGTCTTGCTGGAATCCTCTCAGGGCTCTGAGTCTGTTATATATAACAAATACATATCTCTAACAACAGACAACTTCTGTTTCAGTCAGTTCATCACATGAATGTGTTTATGGCATGTTAGAATAGAATAGAATAGAATAGAATAGAATCAACCAGGTTGGAAGAGATCTCCGAGATCATCCAGTCCAACCTAGCACCCAGCCCTATCCAGTCAACCAGACCACAGCACTAAGTGCCCCATCCAGGCTTTGCTTGAACACCACCAGGGACGGTGACTCCACCACCTCCCTGGGCAGCCCATTCCAATGCCCATTCCAATGCCAACATTGTCTGGCAACAACTTCCTCCTAACATCCAGCCTATACTTCCTCTGGCACAACTTGAGACTGTGTCCCCTTGTTCTGTTGCTGGTTGCCTGGCAGAATCGCCCAGCCCCACCTGGCTGCAACCTAGAAGTGACAGCGGCAAGTGGAAAGCTGAGGACCTGCGATAAACAAGGAGTTTTATCAATAGGTTGATGCAGTTTGAGCAGGAAAGTAGAAGACACAGCATGTGAGCTGCTTTCCCTGAGTGGCCTGGCTATTGGCAGAGCACAAATGCCTTCCTGTGGCTTGGCTGTAGCATTAAGGGGCATGTAAAGTAAGCTGGGTACTTGCCACATCTGCAGTTGCTGCTGTTATCAAAGGTTTCTTATATGACTGAACAGGAAAGGAGGGACTATTTGCAAGGTCTAGTAATGTCAGGATGAGGGGTAATGGGTTTAAACTGGCAGAGGGGAGATTTAGACTGGATGTTAGGAGGAAGTTCTTTGCAGTGAGGGTGGTAAGACACTGGCACAGGTTGCCCAGGGAGGTTGTGGATGCTTCCTCCCTGGAGGCGTTTAAGGCCAGGCTGGATGAGGCCTTGAGCAGCCTGCTCTAGTGGGAGGTGTCCCTGCCTATGGCAGGGGGTTGGAGCTGGATGATTCTTGAGGTCTCTTCCAACCTAAACCATTTTATGATTCTATGAATTGTTTCAGTGCAGGTGGGAGGTGAGCACGTAAAGAGCATTGTCACCCATGTGAAGTTTGGCAACCCTTGTAGTGGTTTATAGGCTGTGGGTCAGTGGTTCGAGCTACTCAAGCTTCGTTTTCTAACTAGCTGTAAACCTAAATCTATGCATTGTGTTGAATTCTTTGTAGGAAAGCAAAATCAGAGGCTAATTTGTTATTATAACTTTTGATCTGTTGAACGTTCTGGTTGGGGAGTGGAGGGGGAGAGAGTGAAACAGGATCCAAGCTGTTGGAGAGAGTCCAGAGCTTCTTCCTAAGATCCATTCTAACCCTGTTCTCCCTCAGCTTCAAACCATTGCCCCTCGTCCTGTCTCTAGATACCCTTATGAAAAGTCCCTCTCCAGCCTTCGTGTAGGATTCCTTCAGGTGTTAGAAGGCAGTTCTGAGGTCCCCCCAGAGTCTTCTCTAGGCTGAACAACCCCAGCTCCTTCAGCCTTTCCTCATAGCAGAGGTGCTCCAGCCCTTTGATCATCCTTGTGGTCCTCCTCTGGACTTGCTCCAGTAGCTCTGTGTCCTTCTCATACTGGGACACCTGAACCAATTGCAGTGGGCAGCATAGTTATTGCAAAGAGGATCCTGGTGGATATGGATTGCAAGAAACCAAATATTCAGGCTTATGAAATTGTGTAAGTGTTCTGGGCAGGCCAGCAACTGATTTCACAGAGCTCTGCTGAGGTACTTCCAGTCGTCTTTGCATGGTAAGTTTTAGCTGAGTCCATTCTATTCCTGTTTATGGTTCAGTTAACAAGCTGAGTCTAGGTTGGAAAAGCAACAAGAACAGTACACTAATCAAATTCCCTCCTAACGACTGCATTTCCATGTGAGTGACTTCTCCAAGGTGTGACACAACACAAGGCAGCACAGGCTTTTCCTGTCCCTCCTCAGGGCTGGGCTGCTGCCCTCTGCTCTACCTGCTCAGCTGGGCAGGCAGCTCTCACAAAAAGACTGTTGTAGCAAACTGAGAGCTTGCTCCTGGGAGCAAAACATTGCTGTGTTTTGGGCTACTACACTTAACCATTCCTGCTGGAAACAGAAGAAATTTGAGTACGTTAATGGGGAGAGGAAGGATGCTGCAGCCCAAGGATACTCAGCCCAAGGATGGATGCTCAGCCCAAAATGGGATCTGCCTTTATTGCTGCTGTTCTTCTGAGCGTGGTGTTTCCTAGCAATGCGGTTTTGACTGAGCAAAGTGATTTTCCTCTCACAATGCACTGGCAGCCATTGCTGGTATTGTTTGAGATCAACCGAGGAGTTTTGCTGAACGTTGTTTTGATTCGGTGCCTGGGTTCATCAGTGACTTCTGAAAGCTGCGGTCGTTTGGGGCAGGAGAAGGGTACAATGCCTTGCTGGGTCACATGCTCAGGCAGCGCAGGCACATTGTGCTGCCAGTAGTAATAGCACCATTAAAGAACAAAAGGTACAACACATAGTAGCTCTGGATCTGGCCAATCCCCTCCAACTACCATAAATATTTGAGCGAGCCGAATAGTTTTGGAGTCTGTAGCAAAGCTTTCCCGTTCTTATCTGGCACCGAAGGAATGTGGAGTTAAGTATTCATTTAACAAAGTATAAAAATATGTATGCTATGCAGTTATAATCATGTGTCATTAATCAGAAAACACTGCAGCAACTCTGACAAATTAAAAACACAAGGATGTGTCTGCGAGGGCTTTTTCAGTCATTAAAAAGCTGCTTCACCTCTCAGGCAAACTATTTAATGGCAACTTCTTGCTCAGTGTACTGACATCTTCAAAGGCTCTGACATCTGTCGGCCTTTGAACTACCATTAAAAAATATTATCCCATTTCCATTCTTTTATGCCCATTTTTTTAATTATAGCCCTTCTTTCAAGTTAGGAACATGGTTGGTTTAAATGATGCTGTCCTTTCGTTTTTCAGCCACCCAGCTGCGGGTTGAATAAATTGCTGTAGAATCAAAGGCGGGACTTTAAAGGGAAAAGGTTTGATGGACTTGGACTCCGAACCAGATGAGGTTTTATGATGAAAAGGGTTTAATCCCAGCACAGGCATCGCTTCTATCAGTCGAGCAGTACAAAGCAATTCATATATAGAGGTTCACCAGAAATGATCTTTTTTTTTTTCCCCCTCCTTTCCCCCCCCTTTTCTTTTTTTTTTTTTTAAACAGCACAGATCTCTTCAGGACTTGCAAATGTGGCATTAGCTAATATTCAGAGAGCTGATTTCCTTTCATCCACCAGAAGCTTATGATTATAGTACAGTTCTCGAATTGGAAATGAGAGCTGCAACACAGATTTAAAGCTCTGCTGTCTGATTTGTATTCAATATACATGTCACTGCGGGACAAGCTAGGCTAGGCCGAGCTCCTTCAATAAAGGGGGGAAAAAAAACCCTTAGTTTCAGCATCTGAAATTCAGGGAGGGAGGGGGAAAAAGGTACCAATTAATTCTTACCTGCTCTACCTGAGTATTGTGTCTGGTGTTTGGGAGATCACTCTCATTGCTAAAGCTGTGCAAGCAAACCCTTGTGCTAAGATTGTTTTGGCATCTTCTGCATCAGGGGCTGGGAGAAAATCCGCAGCGTTAATCAGGGATGGCTTCTCGTGGAATCATTTATATGGAAGGCAATGGTTGTTGTTCTCTGCAGGAGTTTCAAGGAGTTTTAGGAGAGGTGGCCTTGCCATTCCTTTAGAGCAAGAGCCTTCATTAATGTGCTAATCAGGGATGCATAGGGAGAAGATCTCTGTCTCAACAAATTCATCGGATGCTGTTTGTCAAGAAGAGAATAGAAAGAATAGAATAGAATCAAGCAGGTTGGAAGTGACGTCCAAGATCATCCACTCCAAGCTAGCACCGTTGTGGTGTTCGAGAAATAACCTAACTGCTGTCTGACTTTTGGCCTTCATCTTAGTGGGAAGGATGGTGTAGAGGCATGGTTTCATGATTGTTTCCTTCAAAACACTGATCATAGAATCATAGAATCAACCAGGTTGGAAGAGACCTCCAAGATCATCCAGTCAACCCTAGCACCCAGCCCTACACAATCAACCAGACCATGGCACTAAGTGCCTCATCCAGGCTTTGCTTGAACACCTCCAGAGACAGAGACTCCACCACCTCCCTGGGCAGCCCATTCCAATGCCAATCACTCTCTCTGGCAATAACTTCCTCCTAACATCCAGCCTAGACCTCCCCCAGCACAACGTCGCAGAGAGGGTGATTGGCATTGGAATGGGCTGTCCAGGGAGGTGGTGGAGTCACCGTCCCTGGAGGTGTTCAAGAAAAGACTGGATGAGGCACTTAGTGCCATGGTCTGGTTGACTGGACAGAGCTGGGTGCTAGGTTGGACTGGATGATCTTGGAGGTCTCTTCCAACCTGGTTGATTCTATTCTATTCTATTCTAACTTGAGACTGTGTCTCCTTGTTCTGTTGCTGGTTGTCTGGCAGAAGAGACCAACCCCACCTGGCTACAGCCTCCCTTCAGGTAGTTGTAAGCAGCAATGAGGTCTGCCCTGAGCCTCCTCCTCTCAGAAATGTTTTCTGAAAATGCTTTTCCAAAAATCAAGAGTAGATTTCAACAGCCTACAACTGGTGGCCTCCAAAAGGCAGCCTCATTGCAGTCCAGAGAGGGGACTGCTGCTCCATTTGGTGCTCTGCCTCCAGCCAACAGTTTCTCCTTTAAACCTTTCGCACAACCTCTTTTTCCTGCCAGTGTATTCCATTTAGGAGTAATACATTGTCCCTGAGCTCTTAATGCAATATTGAGGTTGAGGTGTTTGTTTTCTTTTGGGGGATGGGTGAGTAGTATGTATTTTGGGAGACAGTCTCAAGTTCTGCCAGGGGAAGTATAGGCTGGATGATAGGAGGAAGCTCTTGCCAAAGAGAGTGATTGGCATTGGAATGGGCTGCCCAGGGAGGTGATGGAGTCGCCATCCCTGGAGGTGTTCAAGACAAACCTGGCTGGGGCACTTAGTGCCATGGTCTGGTTGACTGGATAGGGCTGGGTGCTAGGTTGGACTGGCTGAGCTTGGAGATCTCTTCCAACCTGGTTGATTCTATGATTCTTTTCCCATGGACTTGTCTTAAATGAGTATTTTCAATGGGTTCTTTTATTTTCCTGGCATGTAATTGAATTTACATGTTTGGTTTGCATTGAACTTTCACATTGAAACTATATATTAATATTTATTCACAGTACAGTAGGTTGAACTCTGAAGCAATCCCTGCCCCGGGATGCAGTAGCCTATTTGTCATTCAGAAAACGAAGTGGCATCAGCTGCATTCAAGGACAAACTGAGAAGGATGAAAAGGATAGAGATCAATGTAAAGGTGCCAGAGGAAGATAGTGAGCCAAAAATAGCCTCCATTCCACCCAAGGAAATGTTGTGCACACAGTTTTCAGTTATTTTGTACAGTTCATCCCATGACTGATCTTGTCTTTCTGAACTGGCAGCTGTGGAGCGTGATGCTTCCTAAAGGTCTCTGAACTCAGAGAAGACACTGTTGAGATGATGGGAAGAGTGCAACCAGCACTCGAGGATGAAGGTGCAAAGAGGGGGACTGGAAATGGTGTCAGCTGCATGCAGGTGCACAAAGCACAGAGTGGGTACCATCAGCTGCTGCCTTGACTTCAACCTAACACATGCTGGAGTGAAGAATTCCTTCTGTGGGATTAGCATAGAATAGAATAGATTCAGCCAGGTTGGAAGAGACCTCTAAGATCATCCAGTCCAACCTAGCACCCAGCCCTATCCAGTCAACCAGACCATGGCACTAAGTGCCTCATCCAGGCTTTTCTTCAACACCTCCAGGGACGGTGACTCCACCACCTCCCTGGGCAGCCCATTCCAATGGCAAATCACTCTCTCTGATTAGGGAGGTGGTAGAGTTGCTGTCCCTGGAGGTGTTCAAGAATGAGGCACTTAGTGCCATGGTCTGGTTGACTGGATGGGGCCAGGTGCTAGGTTGGACTGGATGATCTTGGAGGTTTCTTCCAACCTGGTTGATTCTATTCTATTCTATTCTATTCTATCTAGTTGACTGGATAGGGCTGGGTGCTAGGTTGGACTGAATGAACTTGTAAGTCTCTTCCAACCTGGTTGATTCTATGATTCTATGATTTTCATCCTCAGATGGAAGTGACAAATGTGTTTGCTATGATTGACACTAAAGATAGTCAACTAGAATAGGCTCCTAATTAGGAGTTGGTATCAATAAGGAGAAGGTCAAAAGCTGCACGTGTGTGTAATTCTGCATCTGATTTGTTCAAGCAGCTAAGTCACAGAGAAGAATTTACCACAAGTCATTGACTGCTGTAGTTCTCACTACTGCCATGCAGAAATGAGAGGGTTGTTTAAAGTTAAAACCTGATTATTTCTTTAAAGTCTCATCCTCTCACAGTTTTTATTTCTGAGGCTACTGGATTTCAAGACCTCTGCCCACACATATTGCCATTCATGAGACCAAGAATGAGGACTTCATGCTTGGTTGAAGTCTCTCATCTTCAATATAGCAGCATGACATCAGTACTGAGAGTTTCCTCTGCATTAGGTTCTTAAGTAGGGCAGAACAGTACACACAGGGCAGAGCATTTCAGTCACTGGCCCAGAGAATCTCAGCATTTTTAGTTGGCTTCTTGTGGTCACGTTGGAGTTTTGGCAAAAACCAGTTCTTTTCCACCTTGGTTAACAGTCTGGGCAGAGCTTGGGCAGTAACATGAACTTTGAGACTTCCTCATATCCATCAGCTGCCAGTTGAGGAGATAATCCTGGCAGATGACCTGAAGAAGAGTTAGCATCCAAAATTGCCACTTCTACAGGTATTAACCTCAGAAGCTGAAGATGGGAGATGCCTCATTGCTGAGCAGCTTGTTCCTGAGGCTTTGTGTCTGCATCTGGTCTTGTGTTTGTCCTGTCAAGTTTTGCCACCGATGCCAATTTCCATTGCAGTCACCAGAAACCCTGACGGGATGTGTTAGGGGAAACCTCTGGAATATTCAGCTGTGTTTTGAGCAGTGATTGAAACAAATGCACCCAAAGGAGAATCCTTTGATTTTTTTTGGGTGAGTTTTGTTTGGGAGTAGGGTTGTTTTGGCTTTTTAACTTACAGCAAAGCCTTTTCATTAGTTGACAGGGCAAAGACATTCCTCCTATACAATACAGCCTCTTCTAGGGGCAAATTAGGAATTATAATACATTTAATTTTGCTGCCTCATAGAGATGAATGTCTGTAATAATCCTTAAATCTCTCATACATCAGGTCTGCATTTAAATCAGAATTACATGTTGGTCAGGGAATGCTAATGCTTTGACACTTAGTAGTACATGGAGAATCTAAATGCAAATGTTTCTTAAAAGCTTTGGGTTAGGGGATGCTGGACACAGACATACCCTATCAGATTGACAAGTGCAACTTCTCAGGCAGCTGCAGAGATCTTTAGCCTCCCTTTCTGTATTCTGTGGCAGGAAAGTCCTGTGCTTCCTTAAATGTTAGTAGCTTTTCTTCACTTTCAGAGTGAAGAAGCTATGCTCTAATGTTCAGAACTTAGGAGGAAGTTCTTTACAGTGAGGGTGGTAAGACACTGGCACAGGTTGCCCAGGGAGGTTGTGGATGCTTCCTCCCTGGAGACGTTTAAGGCCAGGCTGGATGAGGCCTTGAGCAGCCTGCTCTAGTGGGAGGTGTCCCTGCCTATGGCAGGGGGTTGGAGCTGGATGATCCTTGAGGTCCCTTCCAACCTAAACCATTCTATGATTCTATGAATTGTTAGGGGTTGGAAGAGGCCTCCAGAGATCATTGAGTCCAAACCCCCTGCCAAAGCAGCATCATCTAGGGCAGGTCACACAGGAACACATCCAGGCAGGTTTTGAAAGTCTCCAGAGAAGGACACTCCACAGGCTCTCTGGGCAGCTTGCTCCAGTGCTTCATCACCCTCACCACACAAAAGCGTCTCCTCTTGTTGAGGTTCAACCTCCTATGTCCCAGCTTATACCCTGTGATGGTTTGGGTGTTCCCCGCCCCCCACACTTTTAGAAATCACCCAGACTAGACTCAGTCAGCTCTGGAAATTTGAATGAAGCTTATATTTACAGCTGGCACAATGTACAAGCAGATATTTACAGTATATACAGGTATATACAGAAATATACAAGGTAAAAAGGTAATACAGACACAACTCCCCTCCCAGAAACCTGAGTCCCCAGGAGGGGCTCTCAACCACCCCTCACCTTCCCCCTACCCCTCTCAACCTTACCCCAGTCCTAAGGAAGAATGGAGGTTCGGCCAAGAGGATTAAGAAGCAAAGGTGAATCAGCAAAGCAAATGGAGGGTGAGGTTAGAAAGCAAGATGGAGTTCAGCCAGCAGCCCCAGCTCTCCCCAGCAGGCAAAGAGCTGAGAGCACAGCCCAGCACAAAGTGCCCAAGCAAAGTGCAGAGCAAAAGTGACTTTATCTTTTGTTTTGCTTTTCTTCTTTACACATCTCAGCAAGACTGTGAGCGAAGTAGACCTCACCATTGTTTTTCATTTCTCAGCCTATGATCTAATTCTTCTCACCAGAACATCCCAGCTAGGCTCAAACTAACACATACCCATTGCTCTTTGACCTGTCGCTGGGCACCACCAAAAAGAGCCTGGCACATTCATCTTAACACCTACCTCTCAGGTAGTGATAGGTGTTGATAAGATCTCCTCTCAGCCTTCCCTTTTCAACACTAAACAGCCCCAGGGCTCTCAATCATTCTTAATAGGAGAGATGTTCAAATCCCTTCATCATCCTCACATCTGTCTGCTGGACTCTCTTGAGCAGATCCCTGTCTCTCCTGAACTGAGGAGCCCAGAACTGGGCACAGGATTCCAGGTGTAGTCTCAGCAGCACAGAGCAGATGGGAAGGAAAACCACCCTAGACCTGCTGGACACACTTTCCTTAATGCACCCAAGCCAAAGGGACTCTTTTTCCATTCCCATCCTGAAATACAGAAAATGAAGCTTTATGTTTTTGCACAGAGGAAAGCAGGGAAGTCTGCACATGTTTGGTATAGTTTTCATCAACCAGCAAGCAGGGGATGGCTCGTTGGAATCATAGAATCATAGAATCAAACAGGTTGGAAGTGACCTCCAAGCTCATCCAGTCCAACCTAGCACCCAGCCCTATCCAGTCATCTAGACCATGGCACTAAATTCCTCATCCAGTCTTTTCTTGAACTCCTCCAGGGATGGTGACTCCACCACCTCCCTGGGCAGCCCATTCCAATGGAGTTTGTGTGTGCAGCAAACCTGCTGTTAGGTATAGATACCTGTTTATTTTTTTAGCCACTCTGTATTTGATCTACCTTCTGCCTTCAGATCTTCTGTAGGTTGCTTGGTCTCCAGTTCAGTGCTTCCATTAAATTTCCTAGTAGGAAGACAGAAGTCTAGTCCTACTCCACCTAGTCCTTCCCAAGCAGGTCTCTTCCAAGTCTTGTTCAGGTCATTTAGTTTGCACAAAGAGACAGACAAGTGTAACCATTCTTTTAATCAGAGAGAGAGGAGAAAGAAGGGAGAATGTTTCAATGTTTGACACACTGATCTTTTTTCAATGCAAATGCATCACATCAGGTACTCAGAGAGTGTTCTGGACCTGTCTTCCAGGCAAGAGGGACAAGGCTTTTTCAGGCCTTAGAGCTGTTAATTGGAAAGTGGATTGGCAGTGTGGCCAGCGGGGCAAGGGAGGGGATTCTCCCCCTTTACTCTGCTCTCCTCAGACCCCACCTGGAGTACTGTGTGCAGTTCTGGAGCCCCCAGCACAAGAAGGACATGGAACTGCTGGAGCAGGTCCAGAGGAGAGCCACGAAGATGCTCAGAGGGCTGCAGCAGCTCTGCTCTGAGGACAGGCTGAGAGAGTTGGGGCTCTGCAGCCTGGAGAAGAGAAGGCTTCGAGGAGACCTTAGAGTGGCTTTCCAGTATCTGAAGGGAGCCTCCAGGAAGGCTGGGGAGGGACTATTGACAAGGTCTGGTAATGTCAGGATGAGGGGGAATGGGTTTAAGCTGGCAGAGGGGAGATTTAGACTGGATGTTAGGAGGAAGTTCTTTACAGTGAGGGTGGTGAGACACTGGCACAGGTTGCCCAGGGAGGTTGTGGATGCTTCCTCCCTGGAGGTGTTTAAGGCCAGGCTGGATGAGGCCTTGAGCAGCCTGCTCTAGTGGGAGGTGTCCCTGCCTATGGCAGGGGGTTGGAGCTGGATGATCCTTGAGGTCCCTTCCAACCTAAACCATTCTATGATTCTATGATTTCTCTCACTCACAGGTTGGTCAGCAGCCTGTAACATAAGGATTTGCATGGTATTGTTTAGGTACATTTGTATGCTTGAAGTTCTTCCCTCTGACTAAAAATCTTTAGGAAGGCAGTGACAATAACCAACCTATCTGAAGTTCTGCTTCCTAGCTGCTAACTAAATTAGAATCAAGTGGACTTATGTAAATGAAGAAATCAAAATAAGCTCCCTTAATTTTAAGCTCTTTGTGGAGCTGTTCAAATGGATGTCTGATTTTCTTTCTTTCTCTCCTTCCCCCTCCTCCTTCACTCCTCTCCCCACTCTTCCATTTTTTAAGCCCACTAGTTTGTAGTTTAAGTGCCATTTACATTAACTGGGATTTAGGAGCTGGCTGGCTTCTTTCAAAGTCCAGATCTATTTCAGTGCACTTTTTTGGGGGAGAAAAAGATCAGCATTTGTGCTTAGCTCCACATCGTGTCACAGCAGATTTGCTCCCCCTTTCTCACGCACAGACACAGATGTAGAAACAAGAATGGTGCTGATCCTTCCAATGGGACTTTTCCTTTGGGCATTTGCATACCTGGGTCCTGCATATTTCTTTTCAGCCTTCAGAAATCTCTGGCAAAGTCAGATGAACCACGAGAATGTTGAGAGCCTGGAATGGGTTGTCCAGGGAAGTGGTTGAGGACCCATCCCTGGAGGTGTTTAAGGCCAGGCTGGATGAGGCTGTGGCCAGGCTGATCTAGGGTAGTGTGTTCCTGCCCATAGCAGGAGTGTTGGAACTGACTGATCCTTGTGGTCTCTTCCAACCCTGACTGATTCTATGATTCTAAGAGTTTGGGATCTGGAATACTTAGGGACACGATGCCTAAGCATGTTTCTCTAGAGTGACATGGAGAGACTTTTCATTTGATTGAAAGTGGGGCTGAGCAGAAGGAAACTTCTCTTTATTGTTCTTCATGAGTCAGCCCTTCCCTGATGTTTCAGGAAATGCTTAAGCTGTAGAACAAGAGCAGAGAAGATAAAGTGAGTGCATTGCTAGGAAAGAATCTGAAGGGTGCTGGACTTCTTTGGAGGTGATACAAATGGAGGTGGCCATGGTTTGAATATGGAGGAGAGTGATGTTTGGCCTCCAGCAGCACTCTACAGGGTGGTGTTAAACCTGCTCCCACCTCTAACTAACACCCCAGCAGGTATAAGCTAAGCACAGTTAGTAGGAATATACTTTGATCAGATTCATAAATGTTAGAGGCATTTTTCAGAGCATACAGAGTGCTGAAACAGTCCAAGTGAAACTCTTACAAAGGAAGTCTGACATTTAGAAGCAGCTTAATGCTGTTAAAATTAATAGAATAAATATGTAAGTTAGCAGCTCAACACCTCCTTTACGAGTCCTGGTGGGCACTTTGAAGAGGGATGTCAGAGGTGCATTTGCAAAGGTGAGAAAAGCTCAGACTGTGTTGAGGTGGAGTTGATGCACCTTTGTGTAAGCTCTGTAATATAAAGATTCAGATTTTACCCTGCTGAACAGCAAACATTTTACCTTTAGCACTGTGGTTACCATCTGCAACTGCTTCTGCGTCAGTTCTGCCACTGATCTGCCATTCCTTGTATGCTGTGCAGGTTACTGAGCACAAGTTTGCTTTGTGTGGCAGTTTTGCTCCAAGAGAATACTTAACTTGCTGTTTCACAGCCTGATTTCTAACTGTGAGCAGTTGATTAGTGCACAGGATAATAGCTTTGCCCTCATCACTGTAATGTGGTCATATATAGGAGAAAGAAGTCTTCTAGTTAAGCTGTGCTGTGCAGTAGCACATCATTAGAGCCAGAGTTGTTTACCCTCAAGAATGAGAACAGGGCTGGAGGAAGTGGATGCAAGCTGTGCCAGGGGAGGTTTAGGCTGGATGTTAGGAAATATTTCTTCACTGGAAGAGTTATCAAACATTGGAATGGTCTGCTCAGGGCAGAGGTGGAGTCACCAACCCTGGAGGTGCTTAAATGCTGTCACCTGGTGCTTAGAGACATGGTTTAGTAGTGGCCTTGCAGTGCTAGGTTGAAGGTTGGACTGGATGAACTTGAAGGTTTTCTCCAAAGATATTCTGATGAAAATATGCTCAAAATACTAGAGAAGCATACAATAAAATGCATCTTTGAGTCCTTAAGTTTTAGCTTTGCTGATATTTTACTGTTCCCAGGAAGTCCTAGATTATAGACGAGGACCTCTTGCAACTATGGTGGGGCTGGCAGAGGAGCCTGCACAGCCCCAAGCTTTGAGGAAGGTTCAATCAGCACTGTTACGAGATGAGACCAACCTGTTGGTCATTGAACCATTGTTGATTTTCACTTCCTTTCACACCATTTCATTTATCTGCTCCCTTAATTACCATATTTATGGGTCTGTGTGTTCCTACCCAAAAGGCATTTAGACTTGACAGTGTAATAGATTGTGCTGTGAAAGCTAAAGAGCTGTTTATTACTTATCCCTGTTAATTTGGGCTCTGCCACATCATTACCCATGTGATAATGTGCCTGACATTTGTGGCAGTGGTAGGATTCATAACAGTGACAAATTACTGCTTTTACTGCTCACAAGAAAAAGTGGGTAATAAATTCTTAACATTTTATTAATTGAAATAGCTCTGGTACAGAAAAACATTTCACTATAGCTGGTTTAAATGGATGGAATTGAGTTAATTGCAGAGCTTTATTTAGCAGATGGCATTAAAAACTTGAGTTTCTAAATTTGAATGCCTTGTGCTGATTCAGTTTTGGTCACCACAGTATAGGAAGGACATTGAGGTGCTGGAGCGGGTGCAGAGAAGGGCGATGAGGCAGGGAGGAGATATGGCAAACATGACCTATGAGGAGCGGCTGAGGGAGCTGGAGTTGTTTAGTCTGGAGAAGAGAAGGCTGAGAGGGGACCTTAGTGCCCTCTACAACTACCTCAAAGAAGGTTGTAGTGAGGCTGCAGCTGGTCTCCCCAGTTACTAATGATAGGACAAGAGGAAATGGCCTCAAGTTGAGTCAGGGGAGGTTTAGGTTGGCTGTTGGGAGGAAGTTCTTTCCTGAGCAGGTGGTCAGGCACTGGAACAGGCTGCCCAGGGAGGTGTTGGAGTCACTATCCCTGGGGGTGTTTAAAAGGAGAGTGGCTGTGGCGCTTGAGGCTGTGGCCTGGTGATGAAGGATGCTGAGATGAAGGTTGGACTGGATGATCCTGGTGGTCCTTTCCAACCACATCGATTCATAGTGCTTAGATGTGCTGAGGGATTTGGGTTAGTCAGGGACTTGTCAGTGCGAAACTAATGCTTGGACTTGATGAGCTTGAAGGTCTTTTCCAATCTAAGACTGGATTCTGTGATTCAAAATCCTTTAAAAGAATTGACTTGGATTCAATACCTCCTCAAGTTTAGATTGTAGCTGAGACACGATTCTTCCTTCAGCACTGCTGTGTACCCTTTGTATCATTGTCATCTTCCAAACAGGGCTGCCAGCTGCCTGACCTGGCCAGCTGAAATTCATCTGGCACAGAGAATAGCAGGTACACTGGGACCAGTGAGCCTGACTCAGTGGGATGGTTTGTGGACAATAAGATCAGAGAGCCATTAGGACTATGCCTGGTCCTTGGTGCTGCACTTGCCTGCCAAACTCTTTTCTCTCTTCAGGGTGAAAACTCTGGGGCTGGTTCTCTAAAACCATAACGAGATCAAATTGTTATGCCTTGAAACTGCAGTTAGTGAGCCTCATTTTAATAGAAACCGAGTTTGTTTTAAACACCAATCAGCAGTACACACTTTGAAGTTCTTCCAGCTATACTTTTTGTGCTAAGCTTACAGCTGCAAACAAATAGTCTTTGTTTACTCTTCCAGCATTCTTTCATGTTGGATGCATCTCTTCTTTTTGTGACAGTAGCAAAACTTGTCTGTTCCTGGAGACTTTCTAAAGAGAGCAGCCAGGAAGAAAGGGACCTGGGGGGTACTGGTGGATAAGAGGCTGAAGATGAGCCAGCAGTGTGCCCAGGTGGCCAAGAGAGCAAATGGCATCCTGGCCTGTATTAGGAACAGTGTGGCCAGTAGGATGAGGGAGTTTATTCTGTCCCTGTGCTCAGCACTGGTCAGGCCACACCTTGAGTGCTGTGTCCAGTTCTGGGCTCCTCAATTCGAGAGAGATGTTGAGGTGCTGGAACATGTCCAGAGAAGGGCAACAAAGCTGGGGAGGGGCCTGGAGCACAGCCCTGTGAGGAGAGGCTGAGGGAGCTGGGGGTGTGCAGCCTGCGGAAGAGGAGGCTCAGGGGTGACCTCATTGCTGTCTACAACTACCTGAAGGGAGGTTGTAGCCAGGTGGGGTTGGGCTCTTCTGCCAGGCAACCAGCAACAGAAGAAGGGGACACAGTCTCAAGTTGTGCCAGGGGAAGTCTAGGCTGGATGTTAGGAGGAAGTTGTTGTCAGAGAGAGTGATTGGCATTGGAATGGGCTGCCCAGGGAGGTGGTGGAGTCACTGTCCCTAGGGGTGTTCAAGAAAAGCCTGACTGGGGCCCTTAGTGCCATGGTCTGGTTGACTGGCTAGGGCTGGGTGCTAGGTTGCACTGGATGAGCTTGGAGGTCTTTTCCAACCTGTTTGATTCTATGATTCTATGATCCTACGATTCTAAAGCTGTGTTTGTTAATAAGAAACCTAAAGTAGTTTGGATTCCCATTTTCAACAGGGTGTTTTACAGTAAGTACTTCACCGGTTACTGTGTGACTGGGATGGGTTCCTTCACCTACCACTTCTGGCTGAGGGTAGACAGGGACTCATTGTCACACTGAATCTCTGAGTGTCTCTGCTTTGTTCTTTATTTTCCTTTTAATTCCTCATCATCAAAGTGAGATTTGTTTTTACTACAGACTTCCTGTCCCTTGACTGGACTGATCTCCTTTCAAAAATAATCCAGAACCCAATAATAAAAGTTATGTGTACCTCATCCATCTCTGTCACATCACACAGGACACGAGGAAACAAACCTCCCTTTGAGCAGGGTTCAGCGGATGGCTTTGTGTCGCTCACCGCTCAGACTTGTGCACTCCCTTTAATGGTCTTCAGGTTGAGAAAACGCTGAGGAAGTCTTGGCACACAGAGCCCAAAGCTGTGTGTTGGTGGTTCAAATAGGGCTGTTACTTACAGCCTCATATTTGGGGTTGTTATCCTAGAAAGGATCATTGTGATCATCTAACCCAGCAGTTCGTGTCTGAACTAAGGCTGTGGAGCTGCTCCGAGGCCGGGGGGGAAGGTTGTTGTTTTGTTAATCTTACATGCAAGCAAAAGTAACCACAGCAAATAGAATCATAGAATCATAGAATCAACCAGATTGGAAGAGACTTCCATGTTCATCCAGTCCAACCTGGCACCCAGCTCTATCCAGTCATCCAGACCATGGCACTAAGTGCCTCGTCCAGTCTTTTCTTCAACGCCTCCAGGCACGGTGACTCCACCACCTCCCTGGGCAGCCCATTCCAATGCCAATCACTCTCTCTGACAACAACTTCCTCCTAACATCCAGCCTAGACCTCCCCTGGCACAACTTGAGACTGTGTCTCCTTGTTTTATTACTGGTTGTTTGGGAGAGGAGACCAACCCCCACCTGGCTACAGCCTCCCTTCAGGGAGTTGTAGACAGCAATGAGGTCTTCCCTGAGCCTCCTCTTCTGCAGGCTGCACACCCCCAGCTCCCTCAGCCTCTCCTCACAGGGCTGTGCTCCAGGCCTATGCAGTCATCTCCAGCTGAAGGCAGCATAGCTCAATGCAGTAAATCTGTGGCAACTCCATCTGAAGAGTGTCTTGGTCCACTTGAGCAGTGAAGTAGTCGTTAAAAGGTCAGCAGCCTGGGTGTGCTTGGCAGCGAGGAGCACTGAAGGGTTATTGCAGCTTCATCGCTGGGAGATGTTAGTCACTTACTGTAAAACGGCTGAAGCAACACCTCGGTGGCTCTAGAGCTGAGCCTCAGGGAATACATCCAGAATGGGTTTGATCTTAGCTTCTGCATTGCCTTGGCTTTGTGACTTTAAAATGCCCTCAACAGTATGTGAAGCTGAAGGGTGATGAGGCAGATGTGGTTTGAGGGGGAGACAGCGAAGCCCGTGTATTCCATCAGTGCCTGTAAAAGACGTGGCCATGCTCCATCCCTTTCCTTAGAAACTGATCCAAGGAAATGCTTCGTTGGGTTGAAGTAGGAGCTCCTGAAAACTAAAGGCAACATTTAGTTAGTTAGTTAGTTAGTTAGTCTTAATTATGCTGTAGTCATTTGGTCCATTTCTCCTCCCTGTAACTGCAGCCTCGGCAACAGATTTTCATTTAAACTTTTGGCCAACTTTATATTTTCTCCTGCAATTTACCTTTTAAAAATTAAGAGCACATGTTTTCCTTCCAAATAACCTACAGGACATTTATTGGCATTTTAAAGAGGCCAAAGTGAGTGAGCAACCTTTTTTTTTTTTTGACTTTCAAGTCTATTTTTTTCCCTCCAGGCAAATGGCTGTGGGCTTACGACCCACATTTTTTATGACACTATTTCAGCACAGATATTCTTAGTTAGAATTTTGAGTTATTCCTTTGAAACAGAAATAGAAGTCTCTGTCTTAGCTAGCAGTTTCTTTAGCTGTGGGGTTGTCATACGTGCAGATACACACAGGGATGCCACAGGAAGTCTCTGCCCAGCCACACTGTTTGCATGTTTGTGTTTTTGTTCCATTCGGGATGCTCTGTGCTGGTTGTTTGCCTCTGTGTGGATTAAAAGTCGCTTTACAAAATGCTTTCTTGTTTGGAGGATGGCAGAGCCATCCTGTGGAATCACTCTGGACATTTGAGATGCAAAAAGATACTGAGCTCTTTCAATATTTGAGTGCTGGCATATAACTAGGACAGCTGCCATGTGGGCCGGATGACTTGGGGAAGGCAGGAAGGGCACCTGGGCCAGGCCAATGCGAAACAATCTGGTGTGGGACAGTGGGAGGACTGGCAGCAGCAGAGCAGGCAGGAAGAGAAGGTTGTGGAGTCTCCTTCTCTGGAGACTTTCAAGGCCTCTCTGGATGTGTTCCTCTGTGATCTGCGTTAGATAGTATTGTCCTGCTCTGGCAGGAGGGTCGGGCTCGATGATCTCTTTGGGTCCCTTCCAACCCCTAACATCCTATGATCCTATGATCTTTCACTCTTTCCCCACAGCAGAGCTGCTGCAGCCCTCTGAGCATCCTCGTGGCCCTTCTCTGGACACACTCCAGCATCTCCACATCCCTCTTGTAATGGGGGCTCCAGAACTGGATGCAGTACTCCAGGTGGGGTCCCAGCAGAGCAGAGTAGAGGGGGAGAATCACCTCCTTCGCCCTTGTGCCTTTAGTTATTCCCCAGATTGATTAGAAGGCAGTTGCTCTGAAGTTTCTATTTCATGAGTTTTTCTCAGCTGAGAATTTTGTCATTTTGGTTTTTGTGGGTTTTTCTTTTCCTAGCAGCCCTAATTTGCCTACCTTTGAGTCTTAAGAATAGCTTATTAAACCTGGCTTATGGAATAGAAGGATTTGAGTGATGGAGAGTTTGGGATCCATTTCCTTTAGTGATTTGAAGGCATCTGTGTCACCCAAAGTTGTCTCAGGCAGCAAGTTGTTCAGTTGTAAGCTGCTTCTGTCACTGACTTTGTTTATGGGAAAAAATAATCTGGCTGTGAGAACTAGATATATTTTAAAGTAATTGACAAGAACTGTGTCTGTGATCCCCAATATAAGCTTTTTCCAGTCACTTTGGAGAGATTAGATGTCTCTTAACATCATCCTACCAGCAGTGAAGTTGCTCCAAAGGACTCTTCTAATCATGTTAGTCTCACTGCCATCACCCCGTCTTCAAGTTCTTTCTTTCCTCATAGAACCAAATCTGCTTTTGCCATCTATTAGATCCAACATTAATGCTCCTTTGCATGTGAATTACTGTTACTTTACCTAAGGCATTCAGACCACTGTCTTTTGACTCCCTGGTTTTGAACCTAGAGGCTTGGAGCTGTTACTTCGGCCACATGGCAGCAGAAGAGGTTGAATTTTTCTAATGGCTTTTTATAAGAGTTCCTGAATATGGAATGGAGTAAAGGAGAAGGATGTAGCAGTTGAGTCAGGAATTCACCCAGGCTCTATTTTGCCTTGTGATATGATTTGTGAATAAATTTTCCCTGTATTATAAGAGGTTAGCCAAGTGCAGGGTCCTGCATCTGGGTCGAGGCAATCCCAAGCACAACTCCAGGCTGGGCAGTAATTGGCTGGAGAGCAACCCAAAGGAGAGGGACTTGGGGGTGCTGCTGGATGAGAAGCTCAACAGGAGCCAGCATTGTGCACTTGCAGCCCAGAAAGCCAAGCAGAGTCTGGGCTGCAGCAGGAGAAGTGTGGCCAGCAGGGCCAGGGAGGTGATTCTCCCCCTCTGCTCCACTCTGCTGAGACCCACCTGGAGTACTGCATCCAGTTCTGGAGCCCCTGGGACAAGAGGGATGTGGAGATGCTGAGTGTGTCCAGAGCAGGGCCACGAAGATGCTCAGAGGACTGCAGCAGCTCTGCTGTGAGGACAGACTGAAAGAGTTGGGGCTGTTGAGTCTGGAGAAGAGGAGTCTCCCAGGTGACCTTCCTGTGGCCTTCCAGGATCTGAAGGGGGCCTCCAAAAAAGCTGGGGAGGGACTTTTTAGGCTGTCAGATAGTGAGAGGACTGGGGGGAATGGAGCAAAGCTGGAGGTGGGGAGAGTGAGGCTGGAGGTGAGGAGGAAGTTGTTAAGCATGAGAGTGGTGAGAGGCTGGAATGGGTTGCCCAGGGAGGTGGTTGAGGCCCCATGGCTGGAGGTGCTTAAGGCCAGGCTGGCTGAGGCTGTGGCCAGGCTGATGTAGGTAAGGTGTCCCTGTCCATGGCAGGGGGGTTGGAACTAGATGATCCCTGTGGTGCCTTCCAACCCTGACTGATTCTATGATTCTATGATTCTAGCCTTGGCTCCTTATCCTAAATGTTTCATTAAACAGTTAGGCAATTTCTGAGCAAGGCCATAGTTTAGTTTCACTTACATAAGGGGGGAGGGGGAAGTTTAAGAAAGTTGGGTTTTGTTTAGAAAAAGAAAAGGGAAAGATCCAAGCAACACGAAAACGTTCGTGGGGGGGAAATGAAAATGCATACTCAGATTAAAAGGCAATTCATAGAATCAAAGCATGGCTTAGGTTGGACGGGACCTTAAACGTCATCTACTCCAACATCCTTGCCATGGGGCAGGGTCACTTCTCAACTAGACTCAGCTGCTCAAAACCTCATCCAAGCTGGCCTTGAACACCTCCAGGGAAGAGGCATCCACAGCCTCCTTGGGTAACCTGTTCCAGAGTCTCACCGCTCTTGTAGTGAAGAACTTCTTTCTAAGATCCAGTGTCAGCCATTCCCTCTTGTCCTATTTCTAGACACCATTTGAAAAGTCCCTCTGCAGTCACAGTCTCACAGTATCACCAAGGTTGGAAGAGACCTCACAGATCATCAAGTCCAACCCTTCACCACAGAGCTCAAGGCTCGACCATGGCACCAAGTGCCACGTCCAATCCTGCCTTGAACAGCCCCAGGGACGGCAACTCCACCACCTCCCTGGGCAGCCCATTCCAGTAGCCAATGACTCTCTCAGTGAAGAACTTTCTCCTCACCTCAAGCCTAAACTTCCCCTGGCGCAGCCTGAGGCTGTGTCCTCTTGTTCTGGCGCTGGCCACCTGAGAGAAGAGAGCAACCTCCCCCTGGCCACAACCACCCCTCAGGTAGTTGTAGACAACAATAAGGTCTGCCCTGAGCCTCCTCTTCTCCAGGCTAAACAATCCCAGCTCCCTCAGCCTTTCCTCGTAAGGCTTGTGCTAATTACAGTCTTCCTGTAAGGTCCCTTCAGGTATTAGAAGGCAGCTCTAAGGTCCCCCCAGAATCTTCTCTTTTCTAGTTTGAACAACCTCAGCTCCCCCAGCCTATCCTTATAGCAGAGGTGCTGTAAGGCCCTTGGGTCGTCTTTGTGGCCTTCCTCTGGCCTTAGAATCATAGAATCATAGAATCAACCAGCTTGGAAGAGACCTCCAAGCTCATCCAGGCCAACCTAGCACCCAGCCCTATCCAGTCATTTAGACCATGGCACTAAATGCTTCATCCAGTCTTTTCTTGAGCACCTCCAGGTGATCTCACATCCAACAGCTCTGTGTACTACCTATGATAGGGCTGGGTGCTAGGTTGGCCTGGATGATCTCAGAGCTGGCTTCCAACCTGGCTGATTCTATGATTCTATGATTCATTGACCTAGCATTGCTCTGGTTAAGTACAAGCCAGGTAGGCTGTCAGCCTGTTCACATCTCGAGGTGACATTATTTTCCCAAAGACATCTACAGGGATGTTGTAGGTTATCATTATCCACTAAGATGTAGTTTGCAGTTTCAGGCTGTGTAGAAATTTAATGAAAACTTCACCATGTAGAGGAAGAGATCAGGGAAGGAAGGAAAGGATCTAGTGCAGATTACGCTGTATGAAACACATGCTGGAGGTAATGCTGATACAGCCCAAGTATGTGGCCTGTGTTATACTTCTGTATACAAATGATGTGCTCATTCCATCTCTACACACACACACACACACAGAATTTTACCTTTGACTTAACAGGGAATGATGCCAATGAGTAATTAAGAAAGCATGGAAGCAAAAAGTTAGTCCTGCACTAAGTTCCTGAGCTGGTGAATATGATTTAACACACATTACAGCTGTAGAATAGAATAGAATAGAATCAAGCAGGTTGGAAGAGACCTCCAAGCTCATCCAGTCCAACCTAGCACCCAGCCCTAGCCAGTCAACCAGACCATGGCACTAAGTGCCCCATCCAGGCTTTGCTTGAACACCTCCAGGGACGGTGCCTCCACCACCTCCCTGGGCAGCCCATTCCAATGCCAATCACTCTCTCTGTGAAGAACTTCCTCCTAACATCCAGCCTATACTTCCCTCGGCACAACTTGAGGCTGTGTCCCCTTGTCCTGTTGCTGCTTGCCTGGGAGAAGAGACCAACCCCACCTGGCTACAGCCTCCCTTCAGGTAGTTGCAGACAGCAATGAGGTCTGCCCT
>WAAF01006589.1:42495-54311 GCA_013400475.1 Tricholaema leucomelas
AGGGCTGGGTGCTAGGTTGGACTGGATGAGCTTGGAGGTCTCTTCCAACCTGGCTGATTCTATGATTCAGTGATTCTAAGAGATGCAGTTACGCTAACAGGAGTTAGACACCAGTGTAAATCTGAAGTAACAAAGGTGCTTGCTGCTACAGAGTAGCAATGTGTACTCGAGGAGTAGCGCAGCTTTACCACGTACAGCTTCATGTGCTCACCCTTTCATGTTCCCCCGTGGAAGGCAGGTGCTGAGCTGGCTCCCTGCTGTTCTCCTCTCCACAGTCCCCACTTCTGCTGCCACCCCTGTCACACAATCTGTTTTGCTCCTGAGGACTGAAGGATAATCTCTGATCACATAAAAGCCGCTCTTGGGTTCTGAAGTCTGTGCCTTGCATTTTGAAGGTCGTGTGTCTTATCTCTACTCTGTTTGCAGAGTCTTGAGGCTTCTCTGCATTTCTCAGCGTGCTCTAGTTCCCTCACCCCAAGGAGGGTGTTCTTTGATACCTTCCTGGTGTGCATTGGCTCGCTGTGATGAAACACAGTAGCACTGAGTGATAAATATTGATGACACATTGATATCTCATCAGAAGCTGGCAGGTCATTACTTAAGGAAAACCAAAGGAGACATGGGCATTATACATGGTGATTACATGTCACAAACTAAACATCTTCATCTCATCCATAAAAGCAAATCTTGCCCCATCCCTGTGTTGGGCAGGGGGAGCTGAATTCATCTGCAGGTATGAAGAGAAGGAAAAGAGCAAGAAGAGACGTCAAGAAAAGGGATAGAGAATCCTTTGAGTCTGCTTCCTACCCTAAACAGCCTGTCTGAGGAAATCAAGTGGATTTGGGTTTGCGGTGGTTGGTTTTGACTTGGTTTGTTTTTCTTTCAGGTTATCTGCGATATGGACAACCAAATCCACAAGCTGAAGGAAGAGCTGATTGAGGTAAACGCTCAACGGACACAGCAGCTGCTGGAGCTGAACCATCAGCGGGAAGAGGAGAAGCAGAGGGCAGCTCGGGACCATGAGACAGCACTGAAGAAGCTGAAAGTGGAGGCAGAGAAAATGGCATTAGACCTGAAAAAAATCCACACAGCAGAAACAGAGAGGGCCTTGGACAAGGTAAGAGGTTCACACAGGACTGCTCCTTGCGGGTTGGCAAAAGGGGAGCGATCACCCCCCAAAGTCAGAGAAGCAGAGTTTCACCAAGGAAAAATGTCCAGGGGTCACTGGAGTTAAAAAACCAGAGGTGTGCTGTGGGTCTGACACTGCATGCTGCAGTCATGGCACGAGCATGGGAAGTTATCTGGTTCTGTGGTGAAAGGCTTCTCTTTGAAGGCGTAGCTCTGGAAATTGAATGAAGCTTTATATTTACAGCTTAGCACAATATACAAGCAGATAGTTACAGTATATGCAGTTATAGACAGAAATGTGCAAGGTAAAAGCTAATACAGAAACATAACAGCCCTCCCAGAAACCTGAGTCCCCAGGAGGGGCTCCCAACCACCCTTCCACCTTTTCCCACCCCTCTCTACCTTATCCCAGATCTTGCCTTATGCCCAAAGAAGATTGGAGGGTCAGCCAGGGGGCTTAGGAAGCAGGTGGACTAGGAAGCAGGTGGATTAGTCAAAGACAGCAGGTTAGGTTAGAGAGAGAAATGCAGCCCACAGCCTGGACAGAGAGCGTCTTTCTTATCTATCTTTACACTCTAGTTCTTATACATGTCAGCAAGCCTATGAGTGAAGTAATGTCACCATTGTTTCCCTTTCACAGCCTGTAATCTAGTTCTTGTCACCAAAACGTTCTAGCTAGCTTCAAACTAGCACAGCAGAGTAGAGGGACAGGAGACCCTCACTCGACCTGCTAGCCACAGCCTTTCTAGTCCACACTAGGATGGCATTGCCCCTCCTGTCCACGAGTGCACATTGCTGGCTCATGATCAACCTCCCATCCACTAGGACCCCGCAGATCCTTTTCTCCTTCGCTACCTTCCAACAGCTCAGTCCTCAGCCTGTGTGATCCCTGTGGTTGTTCTTTCCTAGGTACAAGACTCTACACTTGCCCTTGTTGAATCCACTTTAGGGATTTAGGCCCAGTCCTGTTCAGTAACTTTATTGATAATCTGCACCACGGGATTGAGTCCAGCATCAGTAAGTCTGCAGATGACAGCAAGCTAGGAGCAGGTGTGGAGCTGTTGGAGGGTAGGAGAGCCCTGCAGAGGGACCTGGAGAGGCTGGATGAGTGGGCAGAGGTCAATGGGATGAGACTGAACAAGGCCAAGTGCAGGGTTCTGCACTTTAGCCACAACAACCCCAAGCAGCACTACAGGCTGGGGACAGAGTGGCTGAGAGCAGCCAGGCAGAGAGGGACCTGGGGATGCTGGTAGAGAGCAGCTGAAGATGAGGCAGCAGTGCCCAGGTGGGCAGGAGAGCCAATGGCNAAGCAGCAACAGGACAAGGGGACACAGTCTCAAGTTGTGCCAGGGGAAGTCTAGGCTGGATGTTAGGAGGAAGTTGTTGGCAGAGAGAGTGATTGGCATTGGAATGGGCTGCCCAGGGAGGTGGTGGAGTCACTGTCCCTGGAGATGTTCAAAACAGCCTGGATGAGGCACCTTGGTCTAGTTGATTGGCTAGGGCTGGGTGCTAGGTTGGACTGGCTGATCTTGGAGGTCTCTTCCAACCTGATTGATTCTGTGATTCTATGATGATTTGAGCTAGACCATCTGAGTTTAATGTCAGAAGCTAAACTCCACACCCCACGCCCCCATTTAATTCATGTGGTAGACTCTGTGTGTATGTAAGCAGGTAGTTGTTGGAGTCTCTTTTCTAGGGGTTAGTGCACTAAACCAGGCACTGCATTGCATGGCAGTGTGCAGTGGCAGAGAGCATATAGCGTTTGAACAGCCTTTGTGCCAGTGACAGTTCATTTACCTGCGTTGGGTTCTTGGTCTGTAAATTTAAACAGCATTTGGAGGATTATGTTGGCAATCAGCCAGCCTGAAGCTATTAAAATGGCTGTGATCAACAATTCAGAATCTTTCCTGAATGTAAGGAAAGCTCCGCTTGGCATAATTATTTAAAGCCAAGGTCACAGAAAGTATTTAAACCTTTGAAATTCATCATTAAAGGATTAATTTTAACTCAGGAAGACATTGTCATTTTTGCTTAAAAATGGAATTTGAATCTCAATTCTTTTCTTTCTTTGATCTTGGGTTTTTTTTTTTTCCCTTAACATGTGTAGTATAGCAAAAGAAAAGTTAACTTCTTTACATCCTCAAATTAAAGTTACCAATAATCCTTCACAGGGCAATAGCTTTAATAGTCTTGAATTGGCATTTCTGTCAGAAATACTTTTTTATTTCATTTGTTGGATTCCTTTTCTTCTGTTTTCCAAAAAAAAAATGCTAATTGTAAGCTATATTAGCTGCTAGGGAAATAGTTTTGTTTTCTTTAACCTACTTCCCCGGTTTTACCTCTAATCAGAAGAGCACACGTTGAGGAAAAGACAGAAGGGAGGAGAAAATTGGCTGTTGGAAAGCCTGTCAGAGCCATGTGAAAATACCTTGCACTGCTTTCAAATCACCATAGACCATGGGCTGTAGCCAGGTGGGGTTGGTCTCTTCTGCCAGGCAAGCAGCAACAGTAGGGGACACAGTCTCGAGCTGTGCCAGGGGCGGTCTAGGCTGGATGTTAGGAGGAAGTTGTTGGCAGAGAGAGTGATTGGCATTGGAATGGGCTGCCCAGGGAGGTGGTGGAGTCACCGTCCCGGGAGGTGTTGAAGCAAAGCCTGGATGAGGCACTTAGTGCCATGGTCTTGTTGACTGGCTAGGGCTGGGTGCTAGGTTGGCCTGGATGATCTTGGACGTCTCTTCCATCCTGGTTGATTTTATGATTCTGCTTCCTGTAGGTCTTCCAAATGCAGAGCAGTGGAAATTTGCCACAGAGTCCAAAAGTTAAAGTAGCTTAAAGGGGTAAACCCCATTGAAAGCTCAAAAGTTAGAGTTTCATTAACTTGGTTGAAATTGGATCTGTTAGAGGGCAGGAGGGCTCTGCAGAGGCATCTGAACAGGATGGACAGATGAACACAGTCCAGCGCCAGGAGTTTTAACAAGGCCAAGTGCAGGGTTCTGCACTTTGGCCACAACAACCCCAAGCAGCATTACAGGCTGGGGACAGAGTGACTGGAGAGCAGCCAGGCAGAGAGGGACCTGGGGGTACTGGTTGACAGCTGAACATGAGCCAGCAGTGTGCCCAGGTGGGCAGGAGAGCCAATGGCATCCTGCCTGTACCAGGAATGGTGTGGCCAGCAGAACCAGGGAAGACTTCTGCTCCTGTACTTGGCACTGGTTAGGCCTCACTTTGAGTACTGTCTCCAGTTCTGGGCCCCTCAGTATAAGAAAGATGTTGAGGTGCTTGAACATTTCCAGATTAGGGCAGCAAGTCTGGTGAGGGGCCTGGAGCACAGCCCTGTGAGGAGAGGCTGAGGGAGCTGGGGGTGTGCAGCCTGGAAAAGAGGATGCTCAGGGCAGACCTCATTGCTGTCTGCAACTACCTGAAGGGAGGCTGTAGTCAGGTGGGTTTGATCTCTTCTCCTAGGCACCCAATGACAGAACAAGGGGACACAGTCTCAAGTTGTGCCAAGGGAGGTATAGGCTGGATGTTAGGAGGAAGTTGTTGGCAGAGAGAGTGATTGGCATTGGAATGGGCTGCCCAGGGAGGTGGTGGAGTCACCGTCCCTGGAGGTGTTTAAGAGGAGGCTGGAGAAGGCACTTAGTGCCATGGTTTAGTTAATTAGAAGTGTTAGGTGATAGGTGGGACTCAGTGATCCTAGAGGTCTTTTCCAACCTGGTTACTTCTGTGATTCTGTGAAATCTTGATCCTGTTAAAATCCACAGAACTTTGATGAAGATTTTATGCCAGGATGGTGCAGGGAAGCATCTGAACTGCAGCAGGAGTTGTGAGAGTTGTTTTTAAAAGTCTTTTTATTTTTTCTAGTAAATTTTGTTCCCCTGAGTTTTAAGACAATATGGGAGAAAAAGTTGTCCTCCCAATTTACTTTTTCTCCCTGCCAGTTCTGTGAAGTTTGCTGACAAATCCAAGGGGAAGCTGAATTTCAGAGTTTAGCCTCGGAACATCTGACTGTTTGGATTTTGTGAAGGTCAGGCTGTTTCCAAGTGATGGATCTTATTCCTCTGTGGTCTCTTCTGTGAGTAATGCTGATTTCCAGGTGGATTGCTCGGTGTAATTGTCGACTGTTGCTCATGTAAACCTGAAGGGACACAAGAGATGGGTTATACTGTTCCTGTATCCTGTGCAGCCTGGTTGTGCAGTTTGTGGATCAGGAACAGTGTGGCCAGTAGGACAAGGGAGGTTATTCTGCCCCTGTACTCAACACTGGTCAGGCCACACCTTGAGTACTGTGTCCAGTTCTGGGCTCCTTAATTCAAGAGAGATGTTGAGGTGCTGGAAGGTGTCCAGAGAAGGGCGACAAAGCTGGTGAGGGGCCTGGAACACAAAGCCTATGAGGAGAGGCTGAGGGAGCTGGGGGTGTGCAGCCTGCAGAAGAGGAGGCTCAGGGCAGAGCTCGTTGCTGTCTACAACTACCTGAAGGGAGGCTGTAGCCAGGTGGGGTTGGTCTCTTCTGCCAGGCAACCAGCAACAGAAGAAAGGGACACAGTCTCAAGCTGTGCCAGGGGAAGTCTAGGCTGGATGTTAGGAGGAAGTTGTTGGCAGAGAGAGTGATTGGCATTGGAATGGGCTGCCCAGGGAGGTGGTGGAGTCACCGTCCCTGGAGGTGTTGAAGCAAAGCCTGGATGAGGCACTTAGTGCCATGGTCTGGTTGACTGGATAGGGCTGGGTGCTAGGTTGGCCTGGATGAGTTTGGAGGTCTCTTCCAACCTGCTTGATTCTATGATTCTATGATTCTCACAAGAAAAAATGAAGTAAAAGTGGGTAGAAGTAGATACAGGATTTGTAAGGTATCCCCTTAGCCCTGCTCCAGAGGGGAGGAGGAGGGGAGGGGGGGGTGCAGAGGCAGAAAAAGTGTCTACTGAAAGAGAAATTAAAATATTTGTTGGCATTCATAGACAATGTGATGGTTTGGGAGTTACCTGCCTTCCACTCTCATGAAATCACCCAGGCTAGACTCAGCTGAGCTGAAAGTTAAGGAATGAAGCTTTATATTCCCGGCTTAGCACAGTATACAAGCAGGTATTTACAGTATTTACAGCTCTAGACAGAAATATACAAGTTAAAGGTACTACAGAAACACAACAGCCCTCCCAGAAAGCAGAGTCCCCAGGAGGGGCTCCAAACCACCTTTCCACCTTCTTTCCACCTCCTTTCTACTCCTCTACCTTATCCCAGAATTTGCCTTATGTGCAAGGTGAGTTTGGAGGATGGGCAAGGGGGGTTAGAAAGCAGAAGGATTAGTTACACAGAAGCAGCCCAGGGAGAACAGCACAGGCACAGGCTGTGACAGAGCCCCCTACACACTGACTCTCCTGCTCTGTCTTATCTATGTTTTGTGTTCTTGTTCTTATACATCTCAGCAAGCCTATGAGTGAAGCAGATATCAGCATTGTTTCCTTTTCACAGCCTATCATCTAATTTTCTCACTAAACTATTCCAGTTTGCTTCAAACTAGCATGGACAGCTTTTCCTAGACTCCATAGAATGGTTCAGGCTGAAAGAGACCTTAAAGATCATTGAGTTCCAAGACTCCTGCCATGGGCAGGGTCACCTTCCACTCTTTGCTGATGTGATGATCATCTTTATTTATTTGAAGCCATACTTCTGGGGTAGTTTAGAATGGAGAAGAGGAGGCTCAGAGGTGACCTCATTGCTGTCTACAGCTACCTGAAGGGAGGCTGTAGCCAAGTGGGGTTGGTCTCTTCTGCCAGGCAACCAGCGACAGAACAAGGGGACACAGCCTCAAGTTGTGCCAGGGGAAGCATACGCTGAATGCTAGGAGGAAGTTGTTAGCAGAGAGAGTGATTGGCATTGGAATGGGCTGCCCAGGGAGGTGGTGGAGTCACCATCCCTGGAGGTGTTGAAGCAAATCCTGGATGAGGCACTTAGTGTCATGGTCTGGTTGACTGGCTAGGGCTGGGTGCTAGGTTGCACTGGGTGATCTTGGAGGTCTCTTCTAACCTGCTTGATTCTAGGATTCTGTGATTCATTATGATGAAATGAAACATAAACTGTTTAAGAAATAAACCTATTAGAGGCCTCATAGTGTTGCAGTGAGGCTCCCCTGCACATGAGCCAGCAATGGCATCCTGGGCTGCATCAAAAGAAGTGTGGCCAGCAGATCCAGTGAGGTGGTTCTGCTGCTTTACTGTCCTCTGATGAGACCTCACCTGGCATGCCGCATCCAGCTCTGCAGCACTCAACAGAGGAAGGACATGAACCTGATGAATGGGTCCAAAGGAGAACCACCAAATGATCAGGGGGCTGAAGAACCTCTGCTACAAGGGCAGGTTGAGGGAACTGGGGTTGTGCAGCCTGGAGAAGAGAAAGCTCCAGGCAGACCTAACTGCAGCCTTCCAGTACCTGAAAGGGGCCTGCAAGAAGGCTGCAGAGGGACTACTTGCAGAGGCCTGCAGGGACAGGATGAGACCAATGGTTTGAAATTAGAGGAGATTTAGATTGGATGTTAGGAACAAATTCTTTGGCATGAGGGTGGTGGAACATTGCAGCAGTTTGCCAGGGAGGTAGGTAAGGCCCCATCCTTGGAGATATTCAAGGTGAGGCTCCTCAAAGTTCTAGGCAACCTGATCTAGTAGAGGATGTCCCTGCTGACTGCAGGAGGGTGGAACTGGATAAGATCCTTCCAACCCAAAGGATTCTATGATTCTGTGCTTCCACCAGTGACTCAGTTCAGCAGGGAAGCAGGTGTGTGGGATTGCATCAGCAGCACCTGGGACCTGAGGACTACTTGGCCAGGTGTAACAGATGGTCCAAAGCTCCAGAGCATTGCCAGGTTGGCCAGAAATGACTAAAAGCAAGAAGCAAACTGCCTTTCTAAGAGCATGCAGATGTGAAGCTTGGCTAGCACAAGTGTTTGTAACATTCATCTGTGGTGTTTTGTTGGCAAGGAAAATGAGCCTTCAGAAAGCATGACCCCGGCAGATCAGACATGCAAACAGCGCTACAAGGAAGTGGCCTTGGAGCACTGAAAATCCCTCCTCAAGAAACCTCTCTTTGAGCAGTGCACATGAATAGGTTGGAGCAGGATAGAAAGGGTTTGGGTTGGAGTTTTTTCATCCTCTCTCAATAATTTTCAACATTTAGGTTTTTATTGACTTCTTTTCTATATTCAAAGAGATTATTTTGACTCATCCTGGGAAATCTTTATGCAGGTTCCAGGAACATCTAAAGCTTTTTCAGTGCTACTTTTGTTGTGATGTTTTGGGAGTTACTTGCACCCCCTAGTCTTATGAAATCACCCAGACTAGACTCAACCATCTGGAAGTTAAGGAATAAAGCTTTGTATTCCCAGCTTAGCATAATATACAGGCAGGTATTTACAGGATTTACAGCTCTGTACAGAAATATACAAGTTAAAGCTAATACAGAAACACAACTCCCCTCCCAGACAGCAGAGTCCCCAGGAGGGGCTCCCAACCACTCTTCCACCTTCTTTCCACCTCTCCAGTTCCAATCATCATCCAGTTCCAACCCCCTGCCATAGGCAGGGACACCTCCCACTAGAACAGGTTGCTCAAAGCGTCATCCAACCTGGCCTTGAACACCTCCAGGGAGGTTGTGGAGCACAGAGGCACCCAGTGTGATCAAAGATCACATTCGGTGCTTCTGTGCTCCACAACCTCCCTGGGCAACCTGTGCCAGTGTGTCACCACCCTCAATGCAAAGAACCCTTTCCTAACATCCAGTTTCAATCTCCCCTCTGCCAGTTTAAACCCATTACCCCTCATCCTGTCATTACAAGACCTTGTCAATAGTCCCTCCCCAGCCTTCCTGTAGCCCCCTTCAGATACTGGAAGGCCACTCCAGGGTCTCCTGTAAGCCTTCTCTTCTCCAGGCTGCGGAGCCCCAGCAGTTCAGTCCTTCCTTCAGCATCAAGCTTTGTGATGCTGGATTGATGAACCAGCCCTAGGATGAGGTCCAGTTGGACATACTCACTGGGTGTATTTTCATGCTGCATATGTAGGAACATCTTTAATTCACACTATCTGTTCTGGCACTGCTGTCAGTACTCATACAGATGAAGTCATCCTGTTCAGCACTGGCAAAGAAATCGAAGATGAAGGGAAAGAATATGACATCTTCAGAGATTAAAGAGATACTCCAAGAGATACTCTTAGAAGTCCTGAGTTTTCTCTGAGCTGTTAAGTTCCTTCTGCCCATTAGCACTGCATGCTTTCCATTAGCTTACGTTGCTGGCTGCTGGCTCTCCAGCTCCTCTTCTTCTTTGCCAACTCCACAGTTCATTAACTAACAAAATGGTTCCATCTTTGTCTCTGAGACTTTCTGGGAACTGGACCATCTCTACAGCATTTCTCTAGGTTCCTGCTTAGACTTGTTAGCCTAATGGAGTCTTTGATCTGAGTGACACCTTTCACTTCATTAACTTGAAGGCTAATAGCCGTGGTGTAGATGCCTGGGTTTGTGTGAGCACCCAGCTGAACTATCTGCTCCCCGGTGGCAGCGATACCCTGCTTATTTACATGGGGTCAAAGAGGTCAACCATAAAATGTGGATGTGTTTTCTTCCCAAGCATAATGATATCATTAAATTGGTATCTAATTATCACAGAAATGTATGTTTTTCTCCTTGCTGGGAGCATCCAGTGGTTGTATACGTGCCAGTGTTCTGAGACTAATGTTTGAAACTCTTTGTTGGCATCTCTGACATAGATTCTTTTGCCATAGCTATGAATAACCTCCAGAGGCTCTAATTCACAAATTCATAGAATGGTTTAGGTTGGAAGAGATCTTGAAGATCATCCAGTTCCATTCCACCTGGCATGGGCAGGAACACCTCCCACTAACCGAGCTTGCTCAAGGCCTCATCCAACCTGGCATGGAACACCTCCAGGGAGGGGACACCCATGACCTCCTTAGGTAACCTGTGCCAGTATCTCACCACCTTCACTGGAATTAATTTCTTCCTAATCTCCAGTCTAAGTCTGCCCTCCTCAAGATTCAATCCATTAGCCCTCATCCAATCACTCCAAGCTCTTGTTAAAGGTCCCTCCCTGGCTTTCTTGTAAGCTCTCTTCAGGTACTGGAAGGCTGCTCTAAGGTCTCCCTGAAGCCTTCTTTTCTCCATATTGAACAGCCCCAGCTCTCTCAGCCTGTCCCCATAGGGAGGTTTCCCAGCCCTCTGATCATTTTCACAGCCTCCTCTGGACCCAGTCCAGCAGTTCCATGTCCCTCTCATCCTGATGGGCACCAGAACTGGACAGTCCTGCATGTTAAGTCTCAAGGGAGCAGAGAAGAGGGAGAGAATCACCTCCCTCATCCTGATGTCATACTGCTTTTGATGCAGCCCAGGACATGGTAATTCCTACCAAGAAGAGCTGAGTCTTACCCAAGTCTCTTGATTCTTGCCATTATAATCCAAGATCTATTGCTTATGATATTGTCTCTTCCAGAGTAGAGGAATCTGTGTTGGGTTTGTGTTAGAGTGTCTAATTCTTTCTTTACATTTGGTTCTTGAACATTTCTGATACCGTAAAATCATAGAATCAGCCAGGTTGGAAGAGACCTCCAAGATCACCCAGTGCAACCTAGCACCCAGCCCTGGCCAATCNACAGGGCTGTGCTCCAGGTCCCTCACCAGCTTCATTGCCCTTCTCTGGACATGCTCCAGTACCTCAACATCTCTCTTGAATTGAGGAGCCCAGAACTGGACACAGGACTCAAGGTGTGGCCTTACCAGTGTTGAGTAGAAGGGAAGAATAACCTCCCTTGTCCTGCTGGCCACACTGTTCCTGAGCCAGGCCAGGATAAATCACCATGTGAGTGATTCACCAACTCATATTATTTAAAATGAGCACAGTAGTTTGGGTTTGAGAAATTCAGGCAGAAGCCTGGAGGAAATCAAGGAAAAAAAAGAGAAGTGTTTCAGAAAGAGAAATGCTGTGCATAGCAAAGTTAGTATCTGCTAGCACCAGAAGTGCAGATCATTTAATCTGCCTTTATAGTACCTGAACAGCAAACCTGGCAATAAAATTTTGCTCAGAGATGAGGGGAGAAAATCAATTTCCTCTTTAGTGTGGCCACTTTTTTAATTGCTCCTTTTCATTCCTCTCAAGAAAAAGAAAGATGATAGTGGGATATGGTCACAGGAATTGCATCATCCCTTAAGGGAGCCATTTGGAAGGGTCTTCAATCAACAGAGCCAAACATGAAGAAAAATATGGTAGAATAATCTCAGGAATATTTCACTCAAATGAGACTAAAAGGAATTTATGGCTCTCTCCCTCCTGGAGGTGTTTCAAAGGAACAGTCTCAGTTACTCACAGAGAACTACTCTGCTTCTGCCTCCTTTTAGAAAATAAACAACAAAAAAACCCCCAACACAACTCAGCAAACCAAAGCAGAGAACAGCAGGTGAGTTCCCTGCCCATCAGCTGTGTTTGTAAAACCTGGTCCAGAGATCTCCAGTAATAGCTGGGGTTGCTGTCACTGGGGGGAAAATACCAACCCATGAGCATTAGGCTTCGTTTTAACATCTCCCTTACTGCTTGGAGAGGAGCTCAGCACCGCACTTTACATTCACTAATGTGCTAGTCTGAGCCTAGCTGGGATGTTTTGGACATAGCCTCAAGCTATGCTAGGGGAAATTTAGGC
>WAAF01006590.1:0-14313 GCA_013400475.1 Tricholaema leucomelas
GCAAGCCTATGAGTGAAGAAGACACCACCCTGTTTTTCTTTTCACAACCTGTTATGTAATCCTTCTCAGCAAAACATTCTAGCTAGCTTCAAACTAGCACACTTTAGAAGAAAGAGGGTTTAACAAAGCTTAGAGAAGAGTAGTTTTTTACTGTTCTTCCTGAAACTGGCAGAGAACAACCTTCCTCTCATTGGAGGCAAAGAGGAAATGAACATAGATTTGAGAGACCCTCTAGTTTATTCCATTCATTGACAAGACCTTAAACTAATTATAAAGAGGGATGTAGCTGGCATTTCAACAGAGAACCCTATGTGTAGTACCCAAACACTTGTGGAGCAGTGTGTTGGCATCCTAGAAAACCAGAGAGTCTCTATTCCCTTCAAGGTTGAAAATTATGTACTCAAATCCATCCTTTAAATGTTTATACACCAATGCATGCAGCACAGGCAATGAACAGGAGGAGCTGGAGGCTACTGTGTTGTGAAGAAACTATGATGTAGCAGCCATCACAGAAACCTGGTGGGACAACTCCCACAACTGGAGTGCTGCAATCTATGGGCACCAAATTTTCAGAAGGGATAGGCAAGAAAAAAGAGGTGGCAGAGTGGCCCTCTATGTTAGGAACACATAATGAAACCACACAAACTAATGAAGCTGGTGATAGGGTTGAGTCCTTATGGGCAAGAATCAGGAGGAAGAACAGCAAGAGTGATATTATGGTGTTGTGGAGGGCCCATAGGCCCAAAAATAGACTTACATATGCCTTGCCCTGCCTGGACATGTTTTTCTGCTCATAGTCAGGGGTGAGCACATGGAGAGCGCAGAGGGGCACAATGGGCCTGGTGCCATGAAGTCTGGCCTGACCAGGCTTTAGGTTGTGTAAGCCCCCACATGCCCTGCTCATGCCTGCCAGGTGCTAGGCCCATGTGATCCCCATATTTGGAAAGTCCAGGCCTGTGGCTTCTTGCCTATTATGGTAAGGTTGCCTGACTACCAACCTGATTGGTCATTGTGTGGCCAATGAGACCATTGATCTTGGCCCACATTTAATAACTAGAGATGCACAGGCTCACGTGCCAGTTCGTTTGCTCACTAGCTCATTCACCCACCTGTTCACTGACTCGCTCAGTTGCCTGTGTACTTATTTGCAGAGCTCACTTAAGCCTGCCTTTATGGAGCTCAGATTCCCCGTGCAGCCGTGCATCCCACTGCATGCCCACTGCCTTATTCCTTGGTGTGTGCCATTGCCATAAGCTACCAGGAGCAGACCCACTTGTCTGCACAGGATCGTATTTCCTCTGCACCTGAAAGTCCTGCCTACGAGCTCCCTGGACACAGCATCCAGAAGGAGCCAGCAGCAGAAGGTCAGAGAATATTGCCCCTGAAATCAGGAGTATTCCAGCCTCGGAGTCCATGGATGGAGACCCTGAGGAGTTTGACAGTTTATATAGGCTGTGACATAGCCCTGGAGGGTGATTTATAACTAATTAGAATTGTGAATAAACGCCTCTGTAATTTCTATTGTGCCTGCCATAGAGCAGAAAGCTTTCAGCCCACCCTGCTGGGCAAACAGTATATAGACCCCAAGCAGCATTAGCCGCAGGGAAAACTCTCTTTAATATTTTGAATGTATGCTAGTTGTTATAATAGTTACAGTTTGATATATATTCCCATAATGTCTTCATAGCCGTGTAAGAATAAATATTAATATTATAAGTTTAGTGGTTGGGGGTGGCGAGAGTTCAAAAAGAGGGAAGTTAATAAATATAGATATTTTTATAAATATCCTCTCACATCTCCCCTCCACGACACATGGTTGAATCTGTTATAAAAAGGTAGAAAAAACAAGCAGTCGAGAGAGGCTACCCCTTGCTCTTGTGGAAGACTTCAACTTCCTGAATGTCTGCTGGAAATACAATACAGCAGAGAGAGAACAGTCCTGAAGGTTCCCGAAGTGTGTGGAGGATGCCAGCTCCTGACAAAACTGGTGAGGGAACCAACCAGGAAAGGGGCCCTCCCAGACCTGCTTCTTGTGAACAGGGAAGAATTTGTGGGTGAAATAAAGGTTGGTGACCATCTGAGGCTCAGCAATCTTGAGATAACTGAGTTATCTATCCTTGGGGAAACAGGGAGAGGGGCTAGTAAAACTGCCACCTTGAATTTCCGGAGGTCAAACTTTGGCCTGCATGACAAAGTCCCTCAGGAGACCAACCCAAAGGATATAAGAGTCCAGGAAGGTTGGACATACTTCAAGAGGGAAGGCTTAAAGGCAGAGGATCCAGCTGTTCCTATGTGCCCAAAAATGAGTAATTGGAGAAGGCATCCAGTCTGGCTAGGCCTTTGGCTGGACATTTGGCTGGACCTCAAGAACAAAATGAGAGTCTATGGCCTTTGGAAGAGAGGACAGATCTCACATGGAGACTAAAAAGATATAGTGAAAGTATGCAGGGATAAAATTAAGAGGGCCAAAGCACAGCCAGAGCTCAAACTGGACTTCCAAAGGGCAGACTGCACCTGTCTGTTAGTTAAGAAACTAACTCAGAAAGTTCCTTGAGAAACAGCCCTTAAAAATAAAGGGGTTCAGGAAGGTTGGACCTACTTCAAGAGAGAACTCTTGAAGGCACAGGAGCAGGCTGTCCCCGTGTGCCAGAAAGTGAGTTGATGAGGGTGGCAGCCAGACAGGATGGGCAAGAAGCTTCTAGAGGAGTGAAGGAAAAAGAAGAGGGTGCATCACCTTTGGAAAAAAAAAGAAGGTATCCCAGGAAGAGTTCAAGGATGTTACCAGGTCTTGTAGGAAAAAAAAACCAGCAAGGCAAAAGCCCATTTAGAACTTAGACTTGCCATGGCTGCTAAGGACAATAAAAAATGTTTCTATAAATATATTAAGAGCAAAAGAAAGGGCAAGGACAACCTCCACTTTTTATTAGATGCAGAGGGGAATATAGTAACAAAAGATGAGGAAAAGACATAGATAATTAATACCTTTTTTGCCTCAATCTTCAATATCAGGATGGGTTATCTCCTGAGCAACTGGACTTCTAACCTGGCAGATGGAGGTAAGGACCAGTATAGACCTCATGTAATCCAAGAGTAAGAAGTAAGGGACCTGCTGAGTCACTTTGATCCTCACAAGTCCATGGCACCAGATGCCTAGGGTACTGAGAGAGCTGGCAGATGAGCTGGTCAAGCCACTCCCCATCATTTATCAACAGTCCTGGCTCACTGCAGAGGTCCCCAAAGACTGGAACCTGTCCAATGGGATGCCCATCCACAAGAAGGGCCAGAAAGGAGGAACCAGAAAACTACAGACCTGTGAGTCTGACCTCAGTGCCAGGCAAGGTCATGGAAAAGGTCATCTTGAGTGCCATCACAAAGCACCTACAGGATGGCCAAGGGATCAGGCCCAGCCAGCACAGGTTTAGACAGGGCAGGTACAGTCTCACCAACCTGATCTCCTTTTATGATCAGGTTACCTCTCTGGTGAATGTGGGGAAGGCTGTGGATGTAGTTTACTTGTACTTCAGCAAAGCTTTTGACACCATCTGCCACAACAAGCTCCTGGCAAAGCTGGCAGCTCATGGCTTGGAGAGATTCACTCTGTGCTGGGTCAGGAACTGTCTGGATGGCCGGGCCCAGAGAGTGGTGGTGAATGGTGCCAAATCCAGTTNACCTGGACAGGCTGGATGGGTGGGCAGAGGCCAATGGGATGAAATTTAACAAGGCCACGTGCAGGGTTCTGCACTTTGGCCACAACAACACCAAGCAGTGCTACAGGCTGGGGATAGAGTGGTTGGAAAGCAGCCAGGAAGAAAAGGACCTGGAGGTACTGGTAGATAGTAGGCTGAAGGTGAGCCAGCAGTGTGCCCAGGTGGCCAAGAGAGCCAATGTATCCTGGCCTGTATCAGGAACAGTGTGGCCTGTAGGATGAGGGAGGTTGTTCTTCCCCTGTACTCAACACTGTTCAGGCCACACCTTGAGTCCTGTGTCCAGTTCTGGGCTCCTCAATTCAAGGAGTTGTTGAGATACTGGAATGTGTCCAGAGAGGGGAGACAAAGCTGGTGAGAGTCCTGGAACACAGCCCTACGAGGAGAGGATAATGGAGCTGGGATTTTTTTAGCCTGAAGCAAAGGAGGCTCAGGGATGACCTCATTGCTGTCTACACCTACCTGAAGGGAGATTGTAGTCAGGTGGGGGTCAGTCTCCTCTCCCAGGCAACCAGCAATAGAATAAGGGGACACTGTCTCAAATTGTGCTGAGGGAGCTGTGGGCTTGATATTAGGAGGAAGTTCTTCCCAGAGAGAGTAATTTACCATTGGAATGGGCTGCCCAGGGAGGTGGTGGAGTCACCCTCCCTGGAGGTGTTCAAGAAAAGCCTGGATGAGGCATTTAGTGTCATGATCTAGATGACTGGCTAGGGCTGGGTGATAGTTTGGACTGGATGATCTTGGAGTTCTCTTCCAACCTGGTTGATTCTACAATTCTATGATTCTATAAAATAGCTACAGCCATTAAGGATAATGAGAACTCTTGCAATAAATTCATTAACAACAAAAGGAGAACTTGGGAAAGCCTCCAATCCTTTATTGGATACAGAGAGAAACATAGTGACTAAGGGTGAGAGGAAAGCTGAGTGTTCAATGCCTACTTTGCCTCAGTCCGGTGCACTGGATCCAGTAGTTCCCTGGACACCTAACTTCATGAGCAGTGGGGGGCAGTGGACAGTGATCTGCTACACCACTTAGACCCACACAAGTCTATGGGGCCAGATAGGCTACATCTAAGTATGCTGAAGAAGTTGGTAGATGTGCTTGTCAAGCCATTTCCCATTATTCACCAGGAATTCTGGCTAATTGGGGAGGTGCCAGTGGATGGGAGGGCAGCAGATATGACACTCATCTACAAGAAAGGAAGACAGGAGGACCTGGGAAGCTATAGACCTGTCAGTCTGACCTCAGTACCAGGGAAGGTCGTGGAGCAGGTCATCTCAAGCGTCATTACACACTATATATGGAACAACTAGAGGATCAGACCCAGTCAACATGAGTTTATGAAGGGTAGGTCCTGACTGATGAACCTGGTCTCCTTCTTGGACAAGACGACCTGACCACTGGATGAGGGAAAGGCTATGGATATTGTGTCACAGACTTTCAAAAAGTCTTTGACACCATTCTCCATAGAATTCTCATGGACAAATAGGCTGCTTAAGGCTTGACTGAGCACAGATCTGCTGGATAAAGCACTGGCAGGATGAAAGGGCCCAAAGGATCAGTGGACTTAAATCCAGCTGGTGGCTGATCTCAAGTGGTGTCTCTCAGGGTTCAGCGTAGAGACCACTTCTGTTTAACGTCTTGATGAAGACTTACAGTGTGTCATCAATAAATTCACAGAATACACCAAGTTAGGTGGCACTGTTGATCTGCAGGAGGGTAGAGGCTCTACAGAGGGACTTGGATAGATGGATCAATGGGCCAATGTTTATGGGATGACCTTCAACAAGACTAAATGCCAGGTTCTGCACTTGGGCCACAAAAACTCCAAGCAACACTACAGAGAAGTAAAGGGAGCATGCATGCCTCTTGGGGTCACTTAAAGGACAGGGGAAGAAGACTTCTGCCTTTGGCCCATCAAGTAAACCACTGTAAATGGGACAGAAAGGCCTTAGGAGTCACCCCACGCAGGTGCACCTGTGCTCCACCTGGTCCAAGAACTGATTTACATAGTTCCAAGAATTGTAATGCATATTCATTGAACTAATTGTTTATGTATAACTTAGTCATAAAAAAGGTTAAGTATAACCACTCAGGGGCATGCGAGTTGGTGGAGCACAGACTCTCTTCACATCCATTGCTGTTTGCCTATTATCTAGCAAAAATTAAAAAAAACCCAACAGTTTGTTGCATGCTTGTGCAGATGGCTCATTTGCAACAAAATTGGCTCATTTATAACAAATCTGGGGGCTCATCTGGGATTTCTCTTCATTGGGAACCCTGCTGTTTTCTGCTTAGGGAGGGACCCTACTCTATAGGTGGCCCGAGACAGGAGAACGGGGAAAATTTCACCAAAGAGGAAAGCCAAAGTGAGGCAATAGACAAGGAACAAAAGATCTTCCAAGGGAAATTACAGTAAAATTACCCATAATTCCTGTGCATAAAGACTCAGGCAAGAACACAGGACTCGTAAGTATTGCCTGGTTGGGTGGAAGGAGGTTAGTGGAATGAAGTGTGCTTGAGACGCAACCCAGTTGCAAAGTGAGCTTGGGTTCTTTTAACCTCCATTCCGTTTCCTCATGAGGGATATGGCATGCGAAGGGATGAAGCAAAAGTTGGGACCTCATTAGGGTAGGTGGCAGAAGTGGTTAGTAGGCAGGACTTCATGAATAATGGGACAGGGCCGAAGTAAAGCAAGTGGGTCCCAAATGTGTGGTGAGGACTTGCCTGGGTACAAGCAGGAGCCCACAGAAGCCTGCAAGGAAGAAGTGGTCAGCATCGGTTGCTGCCAAAAGGGAAAGGAACTTATCCCCATTATGGGTAACAAGGGTTACCCCCAGTCTGTGTGGGAATGCAGAGTGCAGAATTGCTGTGGGAACAGAGTGAAGGAGAATAACAACAGACCTTGATTCCCACCAGCTGCAGACTACCTTATCTCAGAAGGGATAGATAATGGACACCTCATTAATGAGAAAAACAAGGCATGGTTTATGCTGATGCAGTGGGTTGTCCTTGACTAATTATGCTAATGTGCAGGCATGTGCTCTACTGGCTGAGTGTATTTATATTTGGGTTGTAACGTAATAAAGGGGCTCTGGCATAATTCACATTGAATTGTATGGAATCCTGTATGGCAAGGCCTTAATCACACTGGTCTACAGGCCTTGACCAAGGCTCCTGCAGACAAGCAAGATAACAAGCAGCACAGTCTGCAACAAGTCTGAGATGGAAGCCGGGTGGGGGCCTCCCCACAGTGACAGGGAAAGTGTGCTGGCCAAAGCCAGTCACCCACACCCCCGTGCCCACATTCTGCAGGGGAATCCCCCCATGCCTGAGATGCAGCTTGCTTGGGCATGGACAAGAAGTGTGGCTAGTGGTGGTCATCGGCACTTGACCACTGTGGAGACAGGCAGTGGGGGAGAGGAGGCAAAATGCAGGAGCACGGTCCTCAGCCATGGCTTTCTGCTGGCTCCCAAGGGGCACTTGGAGACGGGGACCAGAAGGACCTTCAGCAGCTTCTGCCTGGATCCCCACATCCAGGGAATGTGGTACCCCCTGAGTTTCTCCTTGCCTGGGAGTTTTGCATGACAAGGTTCAGTGGCAAGCACCAGTGCCTCGAAGAAAGTGTGAAGGGGCTCAGGGAGGGGGTGGTGAAGAGAGAGAGCACCTGCCAGTGGTATTGGCTCCCCCGGTTTCACTGAAACTTCAACAGAGCCCTTGATGAAATTGAAATTAGGTCCCCAAGGGGAAATGTTTGATTTTCTTTTGTTGATACTGGGGCAGAAAAAATCTTGTATAACCTGTCGCCCCAAGGGATGCAAAGCAGGAAGCGATACTGCACAGTAGTGGGAGCTAAGGGGTAGGGATTTAAAGTCCCAATAGTTCCCCAAGTAAGGATTGAATCTGAGACTAAAGTAGTAGTGAATGACCTGCTTTTAGTCCCAGGAGTAGAGTACAATTTTTTAGGACGAGATTTACAAATTCAATTGAATATAGGAATAATGTCCACTGATGGAGTGATGAAAGTAAAAACTTTGAACTTGACTCTAGAAGATGAACGGAAAATATACCCATGAGTATGGGCTAAGGAGAGAAATTCAGGATGAATCCAAATGGCTCCTCTAAAAGTTGAAATTAATAATCCAAGTTGTCCCATCCAAATTTGGCAGTACCTTATCTCCCTGGATGGGAGAAAAGGACTAAGATCAGTAAATAACAGTCTAATCCAGCAAGGAACCTTGGAGTCTTTTAAGTCTCCTCATAATATCCCAATCCTACCAGTAAAGAAATCAGATGGGACATACAGGTTAGTCCAAGACCTCGGGGAGATAAATAAAAGAACAGTCATGAGGTTCCCAGTGTTCCTCAACCCTTATACTTTGCTATGTCAGATATCCCCTAACTTAGGGTGGTATAGTGCAATAGCCCTTAAGGATGTGTTTTGGTCCTACCCATTGGCTGAAGAAAGCAGGGATATCTTTGAATGGGAAAATCCAGAGACAAGGAGAATGCATCAAGTCAGGTGGACAGTGTTACTGCAGAGGTTCATGGAATCTCCCAACTTGTTTGGGCAGGCTTTAGAAACCCTCCTTTTAGAATCTGAAGTTCCTAGAGGAATGAAATTAATCTAGTATGTTGATGATTTGCTTATTGCAGGAGAAAACCAAGACTAGGTCAAAATGGCTACCATTCGACTGTTAAAATTTCTGGGTCAGAAAGGATTAAAAGTGTCTAAACAGAAGCTTCAATTTGCAGAACAAGAGATTAAGTATGTAAGGGCATTGGCTAGTCAAGGGAAGTAAAAAGCTACACTCCGAAAGACTGATGGGGACCTTATCACTACCAGCCCCATAAAGTAAGAAGGAGATTAGACAATTACTAGGATTATTAGGATATTGTAGGTTATAGATTTCAGAATATACCCCAAAGGTTAAGTTCCTGAATGAAAAACTTATCCAGGATGTAGTTAAATGGACTAAAGAAGATGAGAAGTTCCAAAGGATAAAAGGAGCATTAAGGGATGCTCCTGGTTTGAGACTACCAGACTTAAAAAGACCATTATTTTTGTTCATAAAGATTAAAGATCAAGTTGCTTATGAAGTGTTGGCCCAAGAATGGGGAGATAGAAAGAAACCAGTAGCTTACCTGTCTAAGCTGCTGGACCCCGTGAGTAGGGGATGGGCTGTTTACAGGCAGTGGTGGCTACTGCCCTTTTGGTTGAAGAAGCTAGAAAAGTAACATTTGGAGGAGTATTGAAGTTATATACTCCCTATAATGTGAGAAGTATATTGAACCAGAAAATTGAAAAGTGGTTAACCGATGCTAGAATCTTGAAATATGAGGCCATACTATTAAATAGCAAAGAATCAGAATTAGGAATAACCAATAATTTAAACCTGGCCCAATTTTTATATGGACATCCAGAGAAGGGATCTCAGCTGGAACATGATTGTATAGATTTAATCACAATGCAGACAAAGGTAAGAGAGGACCTGAAAGAAACAATTAGAAATGGGGAGGAAGCTATTTATTGATGGTTCGTCCAGCATAGAAGGGAAAAGGCATTCAGGTTATGCTATAGTGGATGGGGACTCTCAAAAAGTTATAGAGGTCAGGAAGCTGAGTTCAACTTGGCCAGAGCAGGCTTGTGAATTGTTTGCATTGTATAAAGCTTTGCTCATAATTCAGCGAAAAGCAGGGATGGTGTTTACAGATTCCAAATATGCTTAAGGGTTAGTACACACCTTTGGCAAAATCTGGAAAGAAAGAGGATTTATGAACACACAGGGAAAAGGGCTTGTGCGTGAGGAATTAATCACCAGGGTATTAAAGGCTCTAAAAGGACCTAGTGACATAGCCGTGGTCCATGTAAAAGGACATCAAAAGGAAGTATCTATGCATTACGTGGTAATAATTTGGCTACTCAGATTGCAAATGTGGCTGCATGAGAAAATAAGGAGGCTCAGATTTTCAAATTGACTGCTCAGAAGGATCCCAAATTAAGCTTTTCCAAATATGAATTAGAAACTATGTCTAAAATAGGAGCAAAGCTGAATGGTGAACAATGCATACTGGAGGATAAGTGAGAAATGCTACCAAAAGGATTGGCCAGACAAATCCTAGAGCGATTACATGAGCAAACCCATTGGGGAACTGAGGCATTATGTAATTAATTCTTAAAACAATATTGGTGCATAGGCATTTTTGAATTGGCAAAGCAGGTTACTGCAGGATGTTTAATTTGCCAAAAGGTTAATAAAAAGGTAATGCATCAAGCCCCTCAAGGGTGAAGGAACCTGTCACTTTGACCTTTTGAGAGAATTCAGGTTGATTATACCGAGCTTCCCCAGTTGGGCAGGTGGAAATATTTGCTGGTCATTGTGAAGCAACTAACACACTGGGTAGAGGCTTATCCTATTGGAAGGGCTGTGGCCCGGTTTGCAGTTAAAATTTTATTGGAACATATGATTCCTGGATATGGGATCACAAGGCTAATAGATTCTGACAGGGGTACACATTTTACCTCAATTATACTCCAAAAATTGGCAGAAGTCTTGGGGACAAGATGGGAATACCATACCCCATGGCATCCATAGAGCTCTAGTCAGGGGGAACGAATGAACCATACACTGAAAAAGGCTCTTAGCAAATTAGTGTTGGAAACCTAATTATCATAAATAAAGTGTCTACCTCTGGCATTGTTGAATGTGTGAACTCAGCCAAGGGCTGATACAGGACTTTCAGCTTATGAAATGTTATTTGGGATGCCTTACTTACCCGGAGGATGTATCAAAAATCCTGAAATACAAGACATGCCAATTCAAAAGCATATAGTTGCAATAGGGAAGAAAATAGGAGAAACGAGGTAAAAATGCATGTTAGCTAAATCTCCCACTCTAATGTTTAAAATCCACCAAATTGAAATTGGGGATTGGGTAATGATAAAAACATGGAGGGGAGAAAGTTTGATCCCACAATGGGATGGGCCCTTTCAAGCTCTTGTAGTTACAGAGACTTCTATAAAAGCAGTGGAAAAGGGATGGACACGTCACCAGAATTAAAGGACCTGTGAAGCCTCCAGATGAGCGGAAGATCATTTCAGAACCAGGAGCTTCGAAGCTGCATCTAAAGAAGACACCACTGTAAGGTGGTGGTTGGAATTTCAGACACAGTAAAATAATTCAGAGATTATCATTAGACAGGGGAAGCCTGGAAATAAAATTAGACTCCTTAGTCCCAGTCCCACAAAAGGGATACATGAGCTGGTCTGGAAGAGTATCTGAGGGAAATAAATGTCAGAAAGGGCAAGACCTGAGCAGACACCTTGCTTGATGAAGTTCTGCCCACCATGGGCTGCAGCCCCGTGTGTACTGCGTATGGAGGCAAGGCCCATAATAGGCCTTTCTGCACTGGGCTCATACTACTGGTAAAAGTGCTTGCTGTCACCTCTGCCTTGAGTCTAAATTGCACTGAATGCGTTAAGGATACTCAACGAGGACCAATAACCACAAGAACTCTGGTTGTGCTTGTGTTTAGGCCTAAGGATGGCAGAGGTGTTGAGGGGGGGAGGACTGGAGCACTGGGGACTACAGATTTAGTTTTGGGGAACATTTCAGGGAGTCACCATGGATGTTGTATCTGCTTTGTAATTTCTTTCTGTATCTCTCTTTACAAATATAATTCTCTTCTCTTTCCAATTCAAAAGCTTCATTCCGTCAGCTCTTTAGAAACCATGACAGAATGGTTGGCGTCAGGAGTGGGATGATTGCTGGTTTGCATAGTTTGAATTAGAGAAAATACAGAATTGAAGTTTAGGGGAAAAAAATTGTTGCCTTTTGTGTCCAGTTCTGAGCTCCTCAATTCAAGAGAGATTTTGAGATACTGGAATGTGTCAAAAAAAGGGTGATGAATCTGGTGAGGGGCCTGGAGCACAGCCCTGTGAGGAGAGGCTGAGGGAGATGGGGGGTGTGCAGCTTGGAGAAGAGGAGGCTCAGGGCTGACCTCATTGCTCTCTACAACTACCTGAAGGGAGGCCACAGCCAGGTGGGGTTGGTCTCTTCTGCCAGGCAAGCAGCAACAGAAGAAGGGGACACAGTCTCAAGCTGTGCCAGGGCAGGTCTAGGCTGGATGTTAGGAGGAAGTTGTTGCCAGAGAGAGTGATTGGCATTGGAATGGGTTGCCCAGGAAGGTGGTGGAGTCACCATCCCTTGAAGGTGTTCAAGAAAAGCCTGGATAGGGCACTTAGTGCCATGGTCTAGTTGATTGGATAGGGCTGGGTGCTAGGTTGGACTGGATGATCTTGGAGGTCTCTTCCAATCTGGTTGATTCTATGATTCTATGTTTCTATGATCATAGCATCATACCATGACTGCAAGGGAGCTAAGCTCTCCCCATGCTATGTTAACCAGACTGAATACTCTTGTTGTAACAAAAGTGGGAAAATAACCTGTTACAACCCAAACCAGGTCCCTTACAAGTGGTGGATTGAGGGGAGGACGAATCATCAGAATGGGAGGCTGTTCGGGAAAAGTGAGATAACAACAAACCTCAACACATTACTTTGGGTAATGTTTGATGCATCAATAGCAATGCTATTGATGATGCTTCTAACACAGATTGTAGGAACATGGAATGGAGAAAATATTATAGTACTCCGGACAAGTATATATGCCCTAATGGTAACCAGTGTCACAAAAATTATTGTGGGAATAAGGATTATTATTATTGTGCAGACTCGAGTTGATGGGCCACATGGATGAAAAATCCTCAAAAGAGTGAAGGTCTGGAGACCAGACTAGACAAAGGGAAAGGTAAGACTGATTGTGATGCCTGTACCTGTAATCCAGTAAACTTCCCTATTTATAATCACGGGGAATGGAAGAAAAAGAATATCAATGGATATGGAATTCAAATTCATCAGGAGGGGGAAGGAAGAATCAAGAGAAAGTTCCAAGGAAACCTTAGTGTTCCATTCATTTTATCATGAAATGGAAACTGAAGTAGTGTATGAAATTCTAACCATTGCCAAAAATTGGTTTATAAATTTAGCAGAAACTATTGCAAAAATCATTAAATGTAAGTAACTATGTATGTGGGGGACTTAAGGGATTATTCTGGGGATTAATAATGTTTATGTTACTGTCAATGTTCATCCCTTGCCTGTACTCCCTCTTAAGTAGTATAATAAGGAAAACTATCGAATTTCTAAATTTTACTATTCAGAAGGAAGATAGGGACAGTATCCAAATAAAGGTGCTGCACTCTAAACCCAAAGAAGAGCAAGCTAGACTCATTTTAGAGAAATTTGAAAGACAAACATGAATCAAAAGATTTGGATAAAGTGAGAGTGAAGGATGTGATTCATGTTGAAATGGATACAGTGTATGGTATGGGGGAGCACATGGTGACGTAGCTGCATCCATCAGTTTCTGTTGCCAACCACAAGAATATTGAGAAGTAAAGGAAGCATGCATGCCTCTTAGGGTCACTTAAAGGACGGGGGAGGAAGATTTCTGCCTTTGGCTCGTGGAGTAAACCACTGCAAGAGGGACAGAAAGATCTTAAGAGTCACCCCACATAGGTGCACCCATGCTCCGCCTCTTCCAAGAACTGATTTACATAGTTCAAAGAATTGTAATGCATATTCATAGAACCCATTGTTTATGTATAACTTAGTCATCTGAAAGGTTAAGTGTAACCGCTCAGAGACATGCGAGTTAGTGGAGCACAGACTCCCGTTGCATCCAGTGCTGTTTGCCTATTATCTCACAAAACTAAAAAAACAACAGTTTGTTGCATGCTGGTGCAGATGGCTCATTAACAACAAAATTTGCTCATTTATAACAATTCTATTCAGTACCAACAGGAACTGGATAGTTTCCTGACTCCATGCTTCAGGGTCAGTGGGGTATGGGTCATGTTCAACTACTTTTTTTCTTTCAGAGATTCTGAGGCAAGACATTTTGCTGCTTTGCCAGCAATCCGTGTACCTGGTGCCATCACCTTCCCTCCCCTGTTTCAGTTGCAGAATCTGCCTTTAATCCCTAACTTCCTGCTACTGTTGCCAGAGAAGGTAAAGACCTCACTTGTAGCCTGTTTACTCCTGCATTTCTCTCTTCTCCAAACTACAATCAGACCTATAATAGCAGTCAGAAACATCAAATTCAAACATATTGAGGTCTCACAAATAACAGTCTCTTACACAAACATAACATACAGCATACCCTCAGTTACATTCCTAAACCATAAACCATCCATAAGAAAATTCCCAACCTTTGTTAACACACCCATCTGGTCAATGGGACCGGATGGGATCCATCCCAGGGTGCTGAGAGAGCAGGCAGATGAGCCGGCCAAGCCGCTCTCCATCATTTTCCTCCAGTCCTGGCTCACCGGAGAGGTCCCAGGAGACTGGAAACTGGCCAATGTGATACCCATCCACAAGAAGGGTCAGATGGAGGAACCTGGGAACTACAGACCTGTCAGCCTGACCTCAGTGCCAGGGAAACTGATGGAGCAGGTTATCTTGGGGGTGATAACAGCACACCTGAGGGATGGCAAAGGGCTCAGGTCCAGCCAGCATGGGTTTAGGAAGGGCAGATCCTGC
>WAAF01006591.1:5911-47307 GCA_013400475.1 Tricholaema leucomelas
TGTACTCAGCACTGGTCAGGCCACACCTTGAGTGCTGTGTCTAGTTCTGGGCTCCTCAATCCAAGAGAGATGTTGAGGTGCTGGAGTTGTCCAGAGAAGGGCAACAAATCTGGTGAGGGGCCTGGAACACAAACCCTGTGAGGAGAGGCTGAGGGAGCTGGGGTGCTTAGCCTGCAGAAGAGAAAGCTCAGGGGGGGCCTCATTGCTGTCTACAACTACCTGAAGGGAGGCTGTAGCCAGGTGGGGGTTGGTCTCTTCTCCCAGGCAACCAGCAACAGAACAAGGGGACACAGCCTCAAGTTGTGCTGGGGGAAGTACAGGCTGGATGTTAGGAGGAAGTTGTTGGCAGAGAGAGTGATTGGCATTGGAATGGGCTGCCCAGAGAGGTGGTGGAGTTGCCATCCACGGAGGTGTTCAAGAAAAGCCTGGCTGAGGCACTTAGTGCCATGGTCTAGTTGACTGGCTAGGGCTGGGTGCTAGGTTGGACTGGATGAGCTTGGAGGTCTCTTCCAACCTGCTTGATTCTATTCTACTCTATTCAAACAATCTTGAAACAAACATGCAGGAAGGGCTTTGGTCTAGCCCAAACTTGGCTTCTCTCTTCATAGCTGAAGCAGCACGATGCTCACTGTCACCTTTAGTCCTATTTTACTCTCCCTGAGAAGCCAACTGCTGTGTGCTGGTCTTGACGTTCAGTTCCAACTACTGACTGCAAACAAAAGCCCACGATGAAAGATAGTTCATCGGTAACCATCGGGCAACATCAGCTATAATTACTTTGAGAGGAGGAGCTGGTATTAAACCCATGGTACATTCTTGGTGTTGGTCCTTATTTTAGTGGCTCTTATAGTCTGTTATTTTTTCCTCCCTCTAATGGCCACGAGGGAGAGGAGATCCTGCCCTGGCAGCAGGAACTTGCTCCAGCAGACTCTTTGGTAACCGGCCCATTGCCATTGTTGATTCAGACTGTCTCGTGTTGGGAGCAAACCCACATTCATATACTTTTTTTCCCTTTTTTTTCTGTAAGAACTTAAAATTACTTTTCATTGAATGTGTCTCCAGCCCATAATGGTCATAAAGGCCATCTGTGCTCCTGGGCATTTGGCTCACGAGTGGAGGACAGCGGATGCTGACTGCAGCCTCCTTCTGTTCGCCTTTCGGTTTCACGACTGTCATTAATACCTGGGAAGACCAACAAACATAATGCAAACAAAAGAAAAGCTTCTCTGCCATCTAGGCAGAATTTATGCTTGGGTCACATTTCTACACACATTGCACGTTTGAGAAGGCAATATCAAATTCTCTGAAAGTCAGATGTGTCTTAGCTCTTCTCCCTCATTTGATTACAGCCTCTAGAGTTAGGGTGAAGCAACCAGGAGCCCTTGTTCCTGTTCCTGGCCTGTTCCTAGTTGGGATGCCAAAAAGAGATTGACCATTCTGTACATTTGGTGAGCAGAGATGGTATTTCCATCACCTATTAATTTGGTTTTGATGCTGTCAAAGTCATTCAGTATCATCCTTTTAGTACAGGCACGGAAGTGCCAAAAGGAGTTATCATCTTCCTACATGGCAGATCTCACAAGAGATAGAAAGGTAGGAAATGTCACCAGTAAGCAAATATTATTCCTGGGACTGTATTAATCTCAGTTCCCAGGTGTATTAGAAAGGTCTGTGCTTAGTGGGTTGAGAGAGGTTCTTCTTATCCTCTACTCTAACCTGGTTAGTCCACATCTGGAATATTGTGTCCAGTTCTGGGTCCCTCAATTCAAGAAGGACATAGAAGTGATTGAGAGAGTCCAGCAGAGACACACAAAAATGATTAAGGGAGTGGAACATCTTCCTTATGGCGAGAGACTGAGGGAGCTGGGGCTCTTTAGCTTGGAGAAGAGGAGGCTGAGAGGTGACCTCACTAATGCTTAGAAATATGTAAAGGCTGAGTGCCAAGAGGATGGAGCCAGGCTCTGCTCGGTGATGCCCAATGACAGGACAAGGGGCAATGGGTGGAAGTTGAGGCATAGGAAGTTCCATGGAAACATGAGGACAAATATTTTCACTGTGAGGGTGACAGAAGACTGGAACAGGCTGCCCAGGGGGGTTGTGGAGTCTTCCTCTCTGGAGATATTCAAAACTCACCTGTACACATTCCTTTGTGATCTGGTCTAGGTGATCCTGCTGTAACAGGGGGGTTGGACTGGATGATCTTTCAAGCCCAATTCTGTGATTCTCTCAGTACATGTGGCAGATTTATGCTGTATTCGAAATAGATACAACTAATGGATATGATGTAGAAGCAACATTCCCTGCATTGTTCCTATGTTTTAGAGCAGTTTACAGAGCACAGTGGCAAACAGCAGCACACAGTGGCACACAGCATACACTGACACAGCCACCTCCTAAAAAAGGCTTCAAAAGAAACTGTCTTACACAAAGCTATTTATAACACTAATATCGTCCAGGCCAGCAGGAAAACGTCCACTGATTTTGAAGTGAGAAGCTAAGCCCTTTCTTATCAGTACAACATTAATCAAGATTAATAAAACTGAATGAATTGTAACAAGCAATTTATGGAATTTTTCACATTCAGCAAGTCTCACAGCACAGCTGGGCCAGTGGAGCTCTCAATTACCTTTTTTTTATGTGAGCTGCTTTGTTTCACAACTCCACACATCAGCAAAATTCTGCAAGCATACAGATGGCATATACCAGAGAATAAGAGCAAACTTGAGGAGATTTGTTTGGATGGTTTCAAAATAGATCATGGCAGCATTTTTATTTGGCTTCTTATTGGGAAAAAGCAAACAAAAAATGTTTTTTAAACATCATAGTAATAACCAAGAAAAAAAAAAGGCAGATAGTAAAGAAGAAATTCTAGAACAAAGTGCTACTAAGCCACAGGCAGCAGAATGCTGGACTGTACAAGCTTGATATTACTTTACAATACCACTTTTTAGACTTATGAAAGGGTTAATGAGGTCTAAATAAAATTGTCTCTCCTTATTCACAGTGGTATTCATAGGACTGGTTTGAGAGGAAAATGCAGATTCACATTAAGCAGTAATTCAGCAATACACTGACAAGTGTGAACTCATCCCTACGTTGCCAATTGCCATTAAGTGGTAAAATCAATAGCTGCTTTTAGGAAATAGTCAACAAATTTAAGATGTTTTGTGCTGTCAGGTTATTTTCTGCTTTACTGCTCTATATCCACAGTGCCAGATCAAAGAAGAAAATGACAGAAGCTCCAGGCTGGACCTTTGCTACCCATGTGGGTTTGTTTTAACATTCTTGCTAGCTCTGTTTTGACCTTCTTGGAGCAGTCCTCTCTGCCAAGCTCCAGGGCATGCAGCACATATGCTCAGCTTCATGCAGTAAAAGCACAGCTTGGTGGGTTGTTCCTTGTTAGGATCTTCTGCTTAAGAGGGAGGCTGGCTTAAGCTGCAAGTCTCTGTGCCACTCAGTGCCTCTTAACTCCAGCCCTCTTCCAGTTAGCAGGACAGAAATAACATAACAATCCATTTCCAGAACTGCAGTTGTTTTTCCAGAACAAAGATCTGGAGCCATGACCAGTGATAAAGCATTAAACCAGATGGACTTGTTTTGTTTAAGCTGTGTTACTGAATGTGATAGTGTACTGCAGAAGAAATATTTGGTGACAGTAACATTGCAAAATGCTGTAGGTAGCCAAGGGGCTGGTCAGACTTCTGTGTAATGCAGAAAGAATTGTATGTGGGACATGTTTATACAAAACAAGGAGTAGAAAATCTGTACACAGTTGCCAAGTAAAGCAGTGTCATTAGTTACCAGTGCTCAAAGGGCAAAATAAGTGTGTACATGTTAGACCATTTGCTGCACATCAGTTGTGTGGGATGTCTGCAGGGCAGAGAACCCACCCTGGGGTCACAGCAGGCACATGAACCTGTGCCAGGTCAGCAATGAAGTATGGACTAGCAGTAGAGGTTTTCTTCATTCTATGTACTCACAGCTAACATCTGTAGTGATCAGCCCAAGGAGAATCGGGATTCTAGTCTCTGGTGGGGTTTTGTGACACAGTAAGGAAAATTAATAGTGAAGAGTGGGTTAAAAGCCCTCAGATTGGTGGGGCACGAGGTAAAAACATTGTGTACAACAGAATATCTGAACTTCCTAAAGAGTGACCTTCCACGTGGTCATATTTTAGTGCTCCAGTAAGCCATGATCTGCTGGGAAGGGTACAGACAAAGGGGATCCTGTTTGTGAATCTTCCCTCTGTGAACCTGAGCTCCCCTAAACTGCCCTCTAGGCAGCCTTACTCACACATGGTAGTACAGACCTAAGGATGGAGGAGTTTGCGACTGACAGGACCAGGCAGCAGCTACATCACGGTTATGAAGACATGATAGGGCCTAAAATGTGAGCTTGGTGATTAAAGAAGGATTCTGCTAAAAGAGTAACTAGGGATCTCTCATGCACGAATGAGCAAGGAACCTGAAGGCTGGGAAAATGGATCTATCGTTTCATGACTTGCAGCACGTAAGGAGCTGAAAACAACTGGAGCCCACAGTGTCACAGTATCACCAAGGTTGGAAGAGACCTCACAGATCATCAAGTCCAACCCTTCACCACAGAGCTCAAGGCTAGACCATGGCACCAAGTGCCACGTCCAATCCTGCCTTGAACAGCTCCAGGGACGGCGACTCCACCACCTCCCTGGGCAGCCCATTCCAGTGTCCAATGACTCTCTCAGTGAAGAACTTTCTCCTCACCTCAAGCCTAAATTTCCCCTGGCGCAGCTTGAGGCTGTGTCCTCTTGTTCTGGTGCTGGCTGCCTGAGAGAAGAGAGCAACCTCCTCCTGGCTACAACCACCCCTCAGGTAGTTGTAGACAGCAATAAGGTCTCCCCTGAGCCTCCTCTTCTCCAGGCTAAACAATCCCAGCTCCCTCAGCCTCTCCTCGCAGGGCTGTGCTCGAGGCCTCTCACCAGCCTCGTTGCCCTTCTCTGGACACGTTCAAGCATCTCAGTGTCCCTCTTAAACTGGGGGGCCCAGAACTGAACACAGTACTCAAGGTGTGGTCTAACCAGTGCAGAGTACAGGGGCAGAATGACCTCCCTGCTCCTGCTGGCCACACCATTCCTGATGCAGGCCAGGATGCCACTGGCTCTCTTGGCCACCTGGGCACACTGCTGGCTCATGTTCAGGCGGGTAGCTCCTGCTTGTCTTCTGTAATAGCCCAGCATGAATTGATTGGAGTTTGGTGATGTGTGGTCTGGAGAAAAGCAATGTGTCTCTTGCAAGAGGACAGGTGGCAGAGAGCACATGGCTAGAACAATGAACAGTGGCAGGAGAATGAGCCCTTCCTAAGCTTCATAAAATGGGTTGCAAACAGCTAATAGTAAATCAAAGATACCTGGCACCTCACCTCCACCCCAGAACAAGTATTTCCTTGGAAACCCAGACAGAAACTTCAGTACATTCAAACTTAAGGCTAAAAATATACAGGAAAGGCAAAGAAAAATAAAGAAAAAAACCCTACAAACATAACATCCAAAGTTGTCCAGAAATCAGTGAAATCTCCTTTAAACAATCTCATGCTGAAATGGGTTTCTCAAGTTTTCACAACTGAGCTTTGCTTTGGAGCTAGTCACAAATTTAGTGCCATGGTCTGGTTGACTGGCTAGGGCTGGGTGCTAGGTTGGACTGGATGATCTTGGAGGTCTCTTCCAACCTGGTTGATTCTATTCTATTCTATTTTAGTTGTTGATCCTATACTAAATGGTAACATTAGGCAAAGGCCTGGCATCTACAGGCCCCAGAGAGTTAAACAAATCCCAACAGTTGGCAGAGTCCACAGGTTGTGATCCCAAATATCAACAAGCAGGAACGAAGCATCAATACAGAGAGGGAGAAAGAACAAGAAATATGTGCAAGTAGACTTGCTGGGTTATGTGTGAGTTTTCTCAAATCACCACAGCAAAATGCTGCATCTGGTTAGGGTTGTGAAATTTTGCTGGAGACTAAGCTTGTAACAGCAAAAGTATAAGCAGGAGATAGTTGTTTGCAGCCTTCCAAAGTTGGTGCAGCAAACCAGAGGGAACTAAGGACTGCTTTATGTGCCCAGTCTGCTGGTTCCTTATTCTCCTGTTACATGCCTTTGTTCCTTTCCTATACAGTTCAGTTCTTGCATCAATGCCTCAAAAAGGGTTTTTCACAAACTTAACTCTTCTTGCTTTTCATTCACAGACACAGCAAGGCCACCTGAAAGTAGGCCAAGTAAGGGGAAGAATGTGTAGATCTGACCCAAGGCTGTAGCTAAAAGAGCTGTAAGTCAGCAAGAGTGGGGTGAGGAAGAGACACTGGCAGCTGGAAGGAGCCAGAGAAAAGGAAGTGGGACAGACAGAAAAAGAAACACTCACTGGCTGGAAAGAGCCTGGGAAGGCAGGGGGGGAGGAGTACCCAGGTGCCAAAATATGCAATCATAACCCCACGTATGAAAATTCACTTGTTTAGCAAGAACAGAGTGAGAATATACAGGCACTTGCAGACATTCAAATACACTGAATTCCAAACAAACCAGTTCCAAGTAAGGTGTTTGTTGCTGCCTTATTTTTTTCTTTTGAACTTCAAGTTCCAGCCAATAACCATTATCTGTCCACAGACCAAAACTGTCTTGTGAAGATTACAAAATAAGAGTCTCATGTACCCTTCTTACCCAAGAAAACATCACCTTCTTCTCAAGGTAACTCTCTTCACTAATTGATTAGCCTACTCTTTCCATTAATTTTGTCCTGATGAAGCAATCAAATAAATGAGGCAGACAGAAAAGAACAGACACTTCTGGTGGAACACTCAGTTCTAGGAAGGTCAGTGGGCAAAGCAGGTGGTTTTGCTTTATCATCTTGGCATATGTGCCCAACTCAACCTCAAATGACAGTGTTGAGGCTTTTCAATGTGTGACTGCTCTGATAATAAAAAGCAAAATCAAGGGCCAGGGCAAGACAGGCAGAATAGGACTTTCCATTTGTTTTGTATTTTGTAGAGAGAATAACCAGTGTGGGTCCTAATTATAACTCCCAGGGTAGCTTATACAGTCCCATGAGGACTGTTTTGTCACACAACTGGATAATTTGCATCCAGAGGACACTGAGACATAAAAACATCCCTCCCAAGTCATTAAGGTGCCAAAGTCACCACAGCATCACAGAATCCCAGAATGGTAGGGACTGAAAGGGACCTCTGGGGGTCATCTTGTCAAACTCCCCCACTAAAGCAGGGTCAGCTAGATCAGGCTGCACAGGAGTGCATCCAGGTGGGTTTTGAAAGTTGCCAGTGAAAGAAACTCCACTATCTCTAGAAGCATCTTGTTTCAGTGCTCCATCACTCTCAAACTAAAGAGGTTATGTTTAAGTGGAACTTGGGCTGTGTCTAGTTTGTGCCCATTGCCCCTTGTCCTGTTGCTGGGCACCACTGAAAAGACTGTCACCGTTCACATCTGCTCTTTAGGTGTTTAGAAGCATTGTTAAGATCCTCCCTCGGTTTTTTTCTAACTTAAACAGCCTCAGGCCTTTCAAAAATGCTTTCCTCATAAGAGAGATGCTCCTGTCTTCTAATTACCTTTATAGCTTCCACAGGAAATCTCTCCTGTAGTTCCTAGTCTCTTGAACTTGGGAGCCCAGAACTGGACCCATACTCCAGATGTAGTCTCACTAGGGCAGAGTAGAGGGGAGATGAACCTCCTTCAGCCTGCTAGTCACACACTTCTTACTGCACCCCAGGATGCATTTGGCCTTCTTGGTCACAAGAGCACAAGGAAAAGGCAAAGCCCTGTATTACATCATGAAATGTGGATGCCTACAGCACAGATGTACTACTAAGCTGAGCCTCAGATGACCTCTTCTAATCTAAGTGTTTTAACAGGTGCTCAACACATGCTACAGGTGCTGTGCCCTCATCTAGCTCACAGACCCTGTCATTCAGATGACATTTAGTGCTGGTGGTTCCTGTTCTCATACACCATACACAGGCAGAACATTCTCTAAGCTCAACCACTAAGCACCAAATTGAAGTAGATTTTAGAATCATTTGAACCCCCATTCCTATGTCCCCAGAAGGTGACTTAACCCCCAGACCAGACATAGAATAGACATGTTTCTCCCAGCCTGCCACTCAACATCTCCATAGTGGAGAAAATATGACTGAGTGTGACCTGTAGCTCTAGAATTTGTTTATTTATTTATTTTTAAGCCCCAGATTCTTCAGTCACTTCTGGTTTTGAACTGACAACTGTTTAGTGTAAAACATAAATGGGAAGTGCTCATTTCCTGATAAATTTTCAATGTCAATGCAGCCCTATTTGAAAGCAGTGGATGCATGTTTGGAACTGAATCAAAATCCAACAAAATTCATTGCAGTTCTCTCAAAGTAGTCGATTTGTGCCTCAGCTTTCTACAGTGAGTCACACTGCACCCAGCCTGAATGCTCTGAAATCTAAGCAAAATGACCAAAGCTGCACAAGACATGGTGGGCACACAGGGAAAATAAAGAAATTACAAAGTGGGGACTTTTTTCTTAGAAATGTATTTTGTAAGAAAACAATATTAACATTAAAAAGAAATGTTTATTATACAGTATAAAATAATTGCTTGAATTCAACTCAGTTCCTTACAAAAGAAAATTAAAACAAAAAAGGCCTGAGGATTTGTATTGAAGCCTCAATTCCTACACACTTGTGTCTTTCCTTTTGTGATTCCTGCCAAGAGAAAGAGCCTGTTTTTCCCACATCACCCTAGAGCACACAAACAATCCTAAAACTTCCCTCAACCCCTCTCCATCAAGTTGCTATTCCCTGCCCACATGTGCTCTAAACATCACCTGCAGTATTTATGGCTCTATCTTATGTCCTCCATACCCACCCTCAGATTCCATCCACCTACCTCTTTTGTCCAAGCAACTATACGAGCAACAACACACGTTGCAGCTAGCTAGGAGTCTCCCCATATTCATGTATTGGCTAATAGGAGCAGTGGCCAGCCACTGACAAATAATGTGTAACAGCTGAGCTGTTCTCAGCTGTCAGTTCCCATAAAACCTCAAAGAATATCTCTTAACACTGCCATTCATCTGCCAGATCTGGCAGGAGCGTGCAGAGTACTAAAAGCTAGAAGGGGAGACAAGGACAGGCAGTGCAAGGACATAAGCTTCACTTTTTCAGGAAGCTAAGCTAAAAAAGACGTTAGCCAATTGCAGAATTTACACCTTGCAGATTTTGTTGTAAGAAAATATGCCTGTCCAGTAACTATAAATACCCCTATAACTGAAATAGCCTCATCCCTGTGGCTTGTTATGCATCAGTTTTGTCTGGTTGGTTTGTTTTCCCCTTGAGTAATGTTAGCTTTGTAATGTCAATTACCCTCTAGATATGAAAGGCACCCAGTGACCAGCATTCTGGTGTACTTCTTCATGACATCGGTGTGATTTCCCCTCCCTCCCAATAATACTGACAATGTTAACAGAAATCTATTAAGTTAAAAAGAACAGATATATATATTACATTTGCTAATTGCAAACAATCTCTTTTTAGCTGCAATTTTTCCCATTGGGATTAAAAAGTGCACCAGTTCAACATGTCTGTACATTAAAAACAGTTTAAAACATTAAATATACAAACGGTAAGAGATCTTAAATATTTTGTTATCAAATACTATAGGACAATATAATTTACTTCTCTTTTTTTTTTTTTTCTCTTTTTTTTCCCTTTTTTTCCACAAAACATTACACCTGAAATGTAACTTTAGATACTACAGAATATAAAAATACATATTTTTTTTGGTCTAAAAAATGTCTTTGCAGGTTCTGGCACGATGTAATACTTTAAGGCACACTGTATTTGCAATTAACCATGCAACGACAACAAAACATGGCTTGTTATTAACCTTTCAGAACTGCAAGGCCAGATGATCATCCTTCTTGCTGCAATAACCCTTTCCACCAGGTAAAAACTCAACTCAAATGGTTTAGGTGTTCTGCAACTCATTTCTGCCAAGGCCTCAGCTCTCCAACCCTAATCCAGCAAAGCAAGAACAGTCTCAAGTCAGCATGTGAAAAGCCGCATCAAATGCAATGTGATTAAACTTTCATAATCTTTGCCATCTCAGGGTGAGAATGCTCAACTCCAAGCAAAACTGAGCCCTAAATGCAAGATGGGAGCCAAGTTCCGTCCTGCTCTATGGTTTATGCCAAAACTAGCAAGCATAGCACAGGTTAAAAAGCCAGGGCAGAACTTGGAAGCAGAAGTTTCATAATATCAATTGCTCTGATTTCAACTACGCCAATGTAAAAGTCTTAATGACTCTACTGAAGCCAGTGGAGCCATATGAAGTAAAACTGCTACAGGAAGGAATCAGAAGAATGATGTCATTTTTCCCTTCTGTGCATGTGTGGGATTCCCACAAAAGTATCTTGAGAGATATATGCCTTACAGAGTTGCTATTGGCTTGCAAGACTTTCAGTTCTGCCTTCAAGTTGTTTCTGGACCACTACAAAACTCAAACAATTTTTTAGAACTCTAAAGAAAGATTCAGTCTAAATCCCTAACTTTAAAAGCCCCAAAATAAGTTGCTTCTTGTGAAGAATCCAGTAGCAATGGGTTTGATACCTGGATACTTATCATTTCACCAGATTTTAATTTAAAAAACCCTCCTACATTTACAGAATAGAAATGAAATTCTGAATTCCCTGACCAGTACTTGGTGCTTCCTCCCTTCATCAACACATCAGAGCGCCTTATTTTAAGGTTTGTCTTCATCACATACACCATCAGCTGAAGCCCTCTTTTAGTCAGGTTTCCTGAAGTTTCATGATGCCTGAAACAAATGTTGGCATAAAGGTAGTAAAACCCATCTTGATTAACCATCAGTTTTCCATCACTGAACGTCATATTCCATAGGTTGGCCTGGCCTTTGTCGTGATGCCAGGATGTGAGGTTCACTTTGTGAGTTCCTGAAGAAGGGAGGGAAAAAAAACATTTATGAACATTTAACAAACTCCAACATTTAGAAAGCAATCTCCAGATTCTTTAATCTATAGCAACTGCAGTCATAGAGGCTATAACAAGTGTTAGATATTCATGGTAAAAAAAAAAAACCCATAAGAAATTTGCTTTTCTCATTGCATACTGCCACATTTGGCTTGCTGCTTATAGCTTTCTGCCCTCCCACTAGAACATCTGCTGGACCACGGTTCAAAGCACTTTCCTGGACAATAATTTGATCACACTAATCAACCATGCAACAAGCTTCACATAGAAACTGCATGCATCCTAAAACTTTACCTGAGCAACAAACACCTGAGAAGAATGCAAAAGTAAAAATTACTAATGGAAAACCAGCAAATCCTGACGGCAGTCTTTAACCTGTGTTTGCAAGGAATGGCTAAACAAAATCTGAAAGTGAGTTTTAAGCTGATCATTCCCCAGACAGAAAGCTTAGGAAATCTTCTTTTATGTTCTTGTCACTGTAGTGTTACAAAGGCAAAGATATTTTCATTTGAAAACATTAAAAATTAAAAGGGAGGGGGGAAATCAGTACAATTGTGTATCTTTAGGAACACACACGGAGCTCAGGCTTTAGATAGCACCCCAAGTATTTATGACATAAGAGATCTTTTTATGCAAACTCAGTGTTTAGATTTGACCCAGTACCCAGCTTGCACATGTTTGACACAACAAATCTTTTTATGCAAACTCAGTATTTAGATTTGACCCAGTACCCAGCTTGCATGTACCACAATCACAGAATTGTCAGGAAGGGACCTCAAGGATCATCTAGTTCCAACCCCACTGCTATGGGCAGGGACACCTCGCACTAGATCAGGTTGCCCAGAGTCCCAGCCAGCCTGGCCTTAAACACATGCAGGGATGGGGCTTCCACCACCTCCCTGGGCAACCTGTTCCAGTGTCTCATCACCCTTACAGTGAAGAACTTCTTCCTAACATCTAAACTAAATCTATCCTCCTCTAGCTTGGATCCACTCCCCCTAGTCCCAACACTACCTGACATCCTAAAACGTTCCTCACCAGCTTTCTTGTAGGTCCCTTCAGATACCAGAAGGCCACAGTAAGGTCTCCTCAGAGCCTTCTCTTCTCCAAATGGAACAATCCCAACTCTTTCAGCCTGTCCTCATAGGAGAGATGCTCCAGCCCTCTGATCATCCTCATGGCCCTTCTCTGGACACATTTCAGCATGTCCATATCTTTCTTCTAATATAGGCTCCAGAACTGGACACAGTGCTCCAGGTGGGGTCTCATGAGAGTGCTGCAAAGGGGGAGAATCACCTCCCTCAGCCTCCTAGCCACACTTCTCTTGATGCAGCCCAGGCTTTCTGGGCTGCAAGTGTACACTGATGGTTCATGCTGAGCTTCTCATTCACCAGTATCTCTGAGTCCTTTCCTTCAGGGCTGCTCTCAAGCCAGTCACTGCTCAGCCTATATCAATGTCCAGGATTGCCCCAACCCAGATGTAGCAATTGTATTATGTAGGATCATGCCCTGAAGCACACACCCCACAGTCCCAGCCCCTATACCACTGTAACATCCATCTCATCTCACAGCCCCTGTCTGCAAAAAAATGAGGAATAGGCAACAGTAGGAGAAGATTCAGAGAGGGCCCACAGACACACAGAGGAAACAGCACTGTTCTGACAAAGCCACAGAGGCCCTGATCTTTTCTGATAACATATAAGCCACTGACACTGCCATTAACTGAGTTTAATACACAGGGCATAATACAAGAGATGAGAGTTGGTGGCCAACTTGTTCTCATAACCAGTAGCAGTTTTCAATACACAAGACTAACTCCATTTGCTCCCTCCCATAGCAGTGAGCCCCTGCAGGCACCAGAGTACCTTACACCTTAGGCTCTCAGTGCATCTAAGTGTTTGCTTGGTATATTCAGTACATTATTCTCCCAGAGTCAAACCAAAGCAACTCATTCTCACCAAACTTTGCAAGGTGCATGTCAGGGCCACAGTACCCTCTCCTCCAAGCACGTATTACTGGTGCTCACAAACATGCTAGGGGAAAGCCCCAGGTATATTGAATTAGTTAAAAATGATGTCTCTTGGATTTCTGCATGCAGAAAGAAGTGAGGCAAAGTAGTGGCAGGGGAATTTGAGAGCTATGAGTCTTCCCCAACCGCCAAGGGCAAGCAACTTCTGCATGTGAGATGAATACTTTAATGGCAGTCCAGATGTGCTAGTTTGAGCCTAGCTAGCATGTTTTGGTGAGAAGAACTAGATGATAGGCTGAGAAATGAAAACAATGGTGAGGTCTACTTCCCTCACAGTCTTGCTGGGATGTGTAANTGTACATTGTGCCAGCTGTAAATATAAGCTTCATTCAAATTTCCAGAGCCGACTGAGTCTAGTCTGGGTGATTTCTAAAGTCTGTGGGGGGCGGGGGATACCCAAACCATCACACCAGATCACAAAGCTTCTGGTATTCTTCCACGAGGATTCAAGCAAAGCACAAGCTGTCAAAGGCAGATCATAAATACTTGCTCCCCTATGGCTTCAGTGCAGTCAGGTAGAAATTGCACAAGCAAGATCATACAGAGAGGCTGTCTTCAGTGCAGTGCCTCCAAAGAATCAATGAAAACCACAAATTAATTGGAAGCAACACTAAGATCTCGAGTCTCTTAGCCTGGAATTATTCACCTGAAAGAGATGCTGAGGTAGGGGCACCAGAGTGCACCTCTGAGGCACTGGGGATAGCTGAGGAAGTTGTAGAAATTCTTGTGTACAGTGTTAAGTCTGTCAGAAATATGGCCCCAAGGAGATGGTGTTGCCTTCAAGATGAGGAGAATTAGCAAGAAACCACTGCTTGGATGAGAGGAGAGGCACGTCAGAGACACAGAACAAGAATGTATATGTATAACAGAATAGAAAGGCATGCTGCCAGGCTGTGACTGACTGGTGACACACTGGGTAGTTGCTAAGCAGACTTCATTTACCTGGCAAGTAAATATTTTAGTTGTCAGTCTTAATCAAACAGCAGTTCTGAAGAAATCCTTATTGAGATTCTCTGTTGAAGAAGAGGGAGGAGAGAAAATAGGTGTCACAGTCACTCATAATTGAGATGCTGAGAGAAGACTTCTGGTGAAGTTCACAGGGTTGGTGTTGAGGGGATTTTATGCATCATCCATCAGATGGAGGCCAAGAGGTGATGGAATATGACCCTACCTGTCTTGAGCAGAGGATTAGCCTAGTTAACTTCTTTAAGTCCCTTCCAACCTAAATTATAATGCTACAAGCATTATTTGTGAGCATGAACTAAGAACAAGTTCCAATGAAATTCATTAACAAGAAGGAAAATGATAGGAGAAGAACAGAGGAGAAAACAACCCTGCACTGATAGTTTGCATCCTATGAGCTTCCAGGTATGAATAAAGCCTGAGGGATGGTCCAAAGAACTGTTGGTCTGAAAAACTGTTTTGGAGGCAAAGGGCAGCTAAGCCAAACCTGTGGCTGTAAATAGCTCAGAAGACTACAGCGTTTCCTTAGACAGCTAAAGGTATCAATTCACTTCCCAAATGATATATTTAACATTTATATTTATTTCTGCTTGTGATTTTCTCCTTTAAATGGTGACTAATTTCTGTAATCAATTTATAAACCAAAATTCCCTGTTTTCATTTAAAACCTAGGTAGCATTTATTGTGAACTCTGGCAAAAACCAACCAGCAAAAATCCAGCTTTAACCTAAGGCAGCAAACCTAAAAAATACACACAGCAAGCCAAACCACTATGGCTTCTGCAGCCAAATGATGGGTGGGGACACCAAGAGCTGGGAAGGGTTATTTTTCCCCCTCCCCAGCACTCCCCCCAGCTGCAAAAGTCCATTTGGGACTTGCTGTAATTGTGAACCAGGTAAAAAGAAAACGTTCCCTCACAGACATTGCCTAGCCCCCCTTTGTGAAGGGTATTTGGTGACAAACTACTTCAAATAAAATCCTGTTTAACAGTGCTGAAGTCTGATTTTTTTTTTTCTTGACATTGTTTATTCTGGGTCAGAGTGATGACAGCAGAGAACCTTAAAATACTAAGAACAGATCTGTCCAGACTCATGGATAACATAAAACAATTCAGTAGGATTTCAGATGTGGGGTTTGAAATCAGAGAAAGAAAACAAAAATTGCCATTTACAGTCAGAGGAAACAGGATGGGAGAAAAAAAAAACTACTGGTGACCCTCAGGCACATTCTTCCTCTATGCCTGTCATTAATCTCTAAGCCACCCAGTCAAGCGAGTACTGCCTCATACCAGTGAGCTTGATACTGAAGTGCCTCACAACCAGTAGGCTCAGGGTTCCAGCTATCCATAAGGATGCAGCCCTTCACTGCTGCAATACCCACAGGGACCACAGAAGCTGTGTTCATATTAAAATCCTGGCAATGCTGTTCCAAAAGAGGCAGAAGCCATATGTGCCAGATGAGGAAGAAGTATGTCCTGCTTATCACACTGGTAAGGGGTTCATCTGATCCAAGGAGAAAGCAAGCAGAATGCTGTCACAGGCACTATATTTATGAGAGTTCCTGCAGCCTGTGCTATTAAAAACAAAAAGAAGTGAAGAGAGCAAGAAAGAGCAATGCCTCCCTTGCCATTACCCACAGATGTACTACATCAATCCCTAGAAGGTTAATCCAGTCATGCAGAACAGTAAAAATTATCAACTACTAGCCCTGATAAAAATACAGCTTACAAGCTTACAGCAACATCCAGGAAGACAGCAAACAAACTCCCACAGGAAAAAGTGGATTTCAGAGTATCACTGACATGCTCCATTTCTGTAGATAACTGTCTCTATGATTAGTAAACTAATTCAATCCTTACAAAGACAAAATGCTATGTCAAGTTTACTGATAGTGCACCTTCTACTACTGATCTACCACAAAAGCCAAAATCTGGCTGAAATAGAAGCTTGTGAGGAGGATTTCAGCTAATAAGAAAGCTTGTATAAGTTTTGACTGCCATCTGACAAGGAGCTTAAGCTCTTGACTTATAAAACTCTGTATCTTGGCAACGTCACAGAATCACAGAATCATAGAATCAACCAGGTTGGAAGAGACCTCCAAGATCATCCAGTCCAACCTAGCACCCAGCCCTAGCCAGTCAACCAGACCATGGCACTAAGTGCCTCAGCCAGGCTTTTCTTGAACACCCCCAGGGACGGTGACTCCACCACCTCCCTGGGCAGCCCATTCCAATGCCAATCACTCTCTCTGGCAAGAACTTCCTCCTAACAGCCAGCCTAGACTTCCCCTGGCACAACTTGAGACTGTGTCCACTTGTTCTATTGCTGCTTGCCTGGGAGAAGAGACCAACCCCCACCTGGCTACAACCTCCCTTCAGGTAGTAAGAATCCTTTCTCTACAGACAAGAAACTAACTCCTTGTATACAGAAGTGCTTTGTCTTTAAATAGAGAAAGACCAAGGCATTACTATGCAGGCTGCTGAAATCTCAGATTTCAAGCCTCAGCACAGCATTCCCCTTTGGTTTGTGGAAACACAAAACAGAAAAGCAAACAGAAAAGGTTTGGGGAAATACAAAACAGAAAAGCAAGGTACATAGCTTAATTAAGGAGTTCAACACTACAGAGTGCATATATTTTCAGAGGAAGATGACAATGGTGATCAATGCCCCCTCCCATCTTGAGATCCTCCAATAGCTTCAGAATAAACTCTGGTTTACTTCTACTACATCAGTGATGATTGTTGTGCAGAGAATAGTGAGATAAATCTCAGATGACAGTGCCCTAGGGCAAAAAAAGGAACAGTGTTAAGATATCTTAAAATTGTAAGAATGAATCTTTTCCCCTGGAGAGTGTTCTAAAGCAGACTCATGTCTTGTTCCTTCATATTGTACTATCAAGGATATTTCCAAAGCCATCCAAGGACAACTCTGGGGAGAGAATAAAAGCTCTAGCAAGACAAAAGAATGCCACGCTCTTACCACAGAGCCAAACTGAAGCCACAGGATCATCCTTCCCCCTGCTCAATAGCTCAGAAACACACTGCATCCAAGTCAACACACTAACCAGAAACCCTGTTGCTCAGAATACAATGCTATGATCTTTGAGATCCCTGCTACTGAAAGATGCTAGATGGATGCAGACAGAGATCTCTGTGGAGCTTTGCAATGTCTGAATGTCAGGAAGGCCCTGGAGTCTTAACGTGGAAATGTCTGTATCAGTCCTGCAACATCTTCACGAATGGAATATGACAAAACTTTTGTCACCATGCATTAGCAGAGGAAATGCTATAAACACAGCCCTATACTGTGAGAGTGCAATGTAGCCAGAGGGCAGGGAACTTGCAGGCAAGCTATACTGATAACATTGGGACTGCAGTTTCCAACAGCTCCAAATGAAAGATGTGCTTCCTTCATAGTATGTTTTTACAGCGATGGGCACCTAACACTCATGTGTGTTGTGCATTCATTTAAGAGTCTCAGCTCCCACATCCACCCTGAGTACAAATGCATAGAGACCCTATTACACTTCAGCACACAAAAAGAGCGATTCTCAGATGGGTTGAATAGGTGGACACAAGGTATTATTGAATTTTACAACAGAAAACAAGACATTTCTTAATCTGACAATAGAAAAAAGAAATCTTAAAACTCAGAGGAAGGAAAACATCTTCCAACCATCAAGGTCTGGGTTCTGGCCAATGTTTGCACTGGTATATCCTTGTATGTGTGTATGTACAGATCTGTGTGTACATGTAGCTATAGTTGATGTCTAGTGTGAAAGAAGAACTCCAGCTGAGCCCTACTAGCTAAAGAAAGCAAGTAACTTCAGAGAAAAACATTCAATCCATATCTTCATTCCTCATCTGAAAATAGCACAAAGAGGCAGGCCAAGCCCCTAGATCCTGATCATGGAAAAAGGTCATTTGAAATGGAGTCCATTCAGCATCTAACAGACTGATGTTACATCAGATACCTGACGCAAAAGGGGAGCTGTCCTCCTGTTAACATTACCGCTGCTGCCTCTGAAATCATAGAATCATAGAATGGTTTAGGTTGGAAGGGACCTCAAGGATCATCCAGCACCAAGCCCCCGCCACAGGCAGGGACACCTCCCACTAGAGCAGGTTGCTCAAGGCCTCATCCAGCCTGGCCTTAAACACCTCCAGGGAGGAAGCATCCACAACCTCCCTGGGCAACCTGTTCCAATGTCTTACCACCCTCACTGTAAAGAACTTCCTCCTAACATCCAGTCTAAATCTCCCCTCTTTCAATTTAAACCCATTCCCCCTCGTCCTGACATTACTAGACTTTGTCAATAGTCCCTCCCCAGCCTCCCTGTAGGCTCCCTTCAGATACTGGAAAGCCACTCTAAGGTCTCCTCGAAGCCTTCTCTTCTCCAGAGCCCCAACTCTCTCAGCCTGTCCTCATAGCAGAGCTGCTGCAGCCCTCTGAGCATCTTCGTGGCTCTCCTCTGGACCCGCTCCAGCAGTTCCATGTCCTTCTTGTGTTATCCAACTTACTCTCATCATCCAAAGTCATTTCTGAAATCCCAATCTGCTGCTGGTATTGCTCAATTATTTTCATATACTTCATTATTTAATGCATTTATAGCAGCATAGGAAGTATTCAGTTCAAGTGGAACTTACCAGATGGAATATTCTTATCATCGATAATGAGATGGGCAAATGGCTGCTTCTCAGGTTTGCTTCTCTTGTACAGATCCATTCCTAATGCCTCCATTGCAGCTACAGGAAAAAAAATAATTGCATTACCTTGGAAAGGTAAGTTTAGTAGAAGTAAAATATTTCTTACTCATAAACCAGCACCTACCTTTTTCTGGTCTTAGTGGTGCTCTTCCCATGACACGCTGGACTTCCTAAAATGAGAAAAATCCATTGCTTTGATGCTGTCTTGGTCTTGTAAATCTGTGTATTGCAGGTAGTCTGCACAATTGCAACACTCTGTGTGTGCTCGTGAAGAGACTGTTCCACCTACATTATATTCAGATGCCTGGGATACACTCGCTCCTGTTTGCACGATGTATAATGTGAACACACAGTTTAGCTGCTAAAATCAGATTACTTCACCTGTCCAAGCATTCTGATAGAAGTGGATAGGAATGATGGTGTGCATGATTGTTCCCCTATCAAAGTAGTGATGACAGGGTATTCACATTTCCTACTTAATGGAATCTTTCTCTAAGTGAAACAGAACGATGACTGCTAAGAATGCATCACATAAAACAATGGAATTTATGAACTGATTCAATTACATAGGGTCAAAAGGTAACATAAGAGGCAGTTCTACATAGAGACCAATGTGGAACCACACTAACACCTAAGGAAAGGTGAGTTCTGAACTTCATTTGTAATGAAACAAATAATTAGGTAAATTAAAACCTCCACCCCTCATACTTGACCATAGAATCACAAAATGGTTTAGTTTGGAAGGGACCTTAAAGATCATTTAGTTCCAACCCCCCACCATAGGCAGGGACACCTCCCACTAAAACAGGTCACTCAAGGCCTCATCCAACCCAGCCTTGAACACCTCCAGGGAGGGAGTATCCACAACCTCCCTGGGCAACCTGTTCCAGTGTTTCACCACCCTCACTGTAAAGAACTTCTTCCTAACATCTCATTTAAATCTCCCCTCTGCCAGTTTAAACCCATTACCACTCGTCCTGTCAGTACAAGACCTCGTAAGTAGACCCTTCCCAGCCCTCCTGTAAGCTCCCTCCAGATACTGGAAGGTTACTACAAGGTCTCCTCAAAGCCATCTCCCTGAAGCCTGATCACTAACAGGGAAGGCTGCAAGACCATAAGGCTTTACAATCAAGGCTCTTGCCTAACAAGGTATGTAGGAACTGAAAGATTAAGCATCTTCTGGGCCAAATGCACTCGTTATCTGTTTGGAAGCCTGCATTCTTCAAAACCACAGGTTAGTTTTAACTTGGATGAAACCTAGGTTACTCAAAACTAAGAACAGCACAAGTAACAAACATCAGGCACCACAAAAAGCCTTGCTTTCATATAATCCATATCTGTTTGCCTCTTCAGAAAACAGACAAACAGTAGTTTTCAAAAATCTAAACAGCCTACTTTTCTTACAAGCCTGAACTAAGTCTCTGTAATATTCAGTCCTCAGTTCTGCCCTCTGCTCCCCCCATGACTCTCTTCATCTCTGTTTTCTAAAAACTAGGGGCAATATTCTACTTGCTGTTCAGAACATCTCATACCATGGAGCTCTTAAGAAAATATTTAGCAAAGGGAAACATTCTGAAGAAGATAGAAAGTCATTTATCTCATCTTTAAAACCTAAGAAGAGTGGTCCTTTGTTTTATCTCTATGGCACACATATTTGCTGTGCATCTGCTTCAGTACCATCCATATGCAATGCACCTCAGATTTGGCTAGATCAGCAATGTTCCACTGTGCTCTCAATCACTGCAATGTTTCAGAATTTGAAATACTTCTTTGAAAACACCTGTAATTTTGCAGCCACAGTGAAATCTGCTGCGTCTTAGCCAGCGCATTTATTACTCTCACTTTCCCCTTTCAGTAGGTGTTTAAATGTTAAACCAAAATGAAAAGCCTCGGCAGTATAGGAGTTGTATTATGACTATCAAAGCATACTACTTCAGCAGAGATATGCTGATTTTCTAGATAACAATCATTAAGATGCTTTCTGCTGTAGAGACAATAAGAAAAGCAGAATTGCAACTTCAAAAGAAACAAAGCTCATGTCCACCTCCCCCATTTACATTCACTTCCCCTCTTTGATCTTCCCACTTCACTGTCAGTTCCAGGAGCATGAAAATGAAGCTCAATTCTAGGAGATGTACACCAGCATCAGCATCTAGCCACACTTGAGCTCTTTAGCTTCATCAGAAGTAGAAAGACAACAAAAAATTGTCAGTACTAGATACAGCAAAGAGTGGCAAAAGCTTCTGAAAAGCGATACTGTGATACTGTGAACAGAACATGTGGTACAAGAGACTGGGAAATGGACCACACTCAGATTCCTGCACCACACTTACTCCCAATCCTTTCAATAGAAAAAGGTGACTCCTTTGCTTCCTTGCTTTCTTAACAGCAACTTCTCAGATGCAGAGTCTGCTTTTGAACCCTGTCCTTCAGGGAGATGCGATAACGTTCTTGCTTGGAAAGCCTTCTAGGCAGATCCAGAAAGAGCTACATACATTTTAATCTCCTGCTGACTAGTAATGGCACAGCCCTTGAAGCTCTTGAACCAGCCAATTGCTATCCTCTCCATAACCTACAGTTTTCCTAGGAGTACAGAGTTCTGCCTCTGCACAGGTCCAAAGATGCTCTGGCTTGAGCAGCTGGGTATGTCACCTTCTGAGATCCAGCATCCTGACTCAGCTCCATGCAGAAAAGTTGTGGTCCCATGAAATGCAGTCTGAGCTGCTTTCTTTCTAACTGTTGGTGGTGCTGTTTATCTACAATGTGACCTGGTGAGAAGAACAGCAACTCCAGACGATTTCAGTCCACAACTCTCCTTGTCCTGATGGTCTTGAGCCTACTCTCTTGTTTCCTAAGAGCATCTCTCTCGGACAGAAACATTCTCCTCTGTTTCCCTTGAAGCTATGCTACTACACAATTAGGAATGCAAGCATCATTACAACATGGCCCAACACTAACACACTGAGAAATGCTGCAGAGTGTCTCATGTTCATTAACTCTTCTGTGTGCATGCCATTTGATTAGAAGTGGCTAGCCTGTGGCCAGAAACCAGAAATCCTCCATCAGCTGAGTTCTCCAAACACTGTTCTAGTGTCAAGTTCTTGATTCTGACCAGCTCCACAAACAATTGGTATTCCTTTCTGTTCTATTACCCAAGCTTCCAAAAAAGAAGCTGAAATACATGAAGTAGTCCCTAGATAAATGGAGCTGTGGGTTCCTCCTGAAGAATAAATAGTTGAACATTTATCTTGATTTCTTTACTTCATGATTTTACAGTACCAAGGTGCTGATAGACACTCTACCTTAAAAAAGCATTTTAGCATGTATTTGCTTCTGACTCTGAAGGACTCAAAACTACATTTTTCAGTGGATTTTTGAAGACATCCAAATGTCTAAACATGGACTCTTAGTGGGATTAGAAAAATGTCCTGGTATCCTTACTGCAAGGAACCAAAAGCTAGGATTTTCTAAATCTTTAAAGCATCAGCTGCATTCTTTAGCACCTGAACACTTTAAAGCATCTCTTGCTTAATCACAACGTACACTACCATGAAGAAAGCAGTAACAGATTCTGCCACTAAGACACAGTATAATGGCATGAGAACTACTGACAAAATATTACCAGCGACCTCTTTTGAGACTGCCACCCACAAAGCCATGTGTGCTATAAAGCTGTTGAGCTATTTTAAGAAAAACTGTACACAAAAATCACACCACTCTTAGTTCTATTATAAGCTGCACTTGTACACCTTTGCATTATTTGCTTACAAAGTCAACTCTGCTGACTTCCTTCCCATATTCCAGCCTCCTTCATCAGGTTGTTGTTTAAACAGCAGACAAAATAATCAGTCACAAAAATGAAAAATGTGTCTTCCTTCATCCAAAAAACTTAAGAGGCAACTGGGAAGCTGCGAAACTTTCACAGTTTAAAAGCAAAAATCATGGTTTAAGCACTGGAAAAGTTGAAAACTGCTCTTTCCTCATCCACAATAGGCTGCAAGTTTTAACCTTTAGCATCTCAGCTATCAAAATAAAACCAATTTTTGCTTTTCAAGTTATGTCCAGTGCTGAGGATATAAGGCTACATTTGAGCATGTGACATCTGCGATCTGCTTTCTTCTTGCATTTTACAATAACTCGTTAAGTACTTCAAAGAGCTGTACATAGTCTTTTGAGGCCAATCAGAAAAGAACCTCTCTGAACAGACTGTGATCCTAAAGTTTCTTTATGCAGTTGTTTCCTCTACTACCTGAGTGCTTTAATACGAGAAGTATCTATCTGGCTGGCAATTCAGCAATCTGACGAACGTTAATGAAGGAGGAAGTAAAACAGAAAGTACATTTATCAGAAGACAGTTTGGAGATCAGCACTACAAGCTCTATCCAAATGAGTAGTCTATTGCCTGCAGAAATAAAAAGTCATGTGAGGTTGTAGGATGGAAACTGTGAAATTTTAACAACTTACAGCAATCCCTTGGGAAACTCGAGTTTGTCCATAACTGCATGTACTTTAAATGTCTGCTAAGTATATAGATATCTCTGTAAGTGCTGCCCTGGAGGTCTAGCAAAGTACTCTATTGCCATATGGGAGAGTAGTTTATGCCTGAACTCCTCAAGCTGCTAGAAGCTGGGAATATTGCCAAGAAAAGTTACTGATGACTGACCCAAAATATGTTTGTAGTGTCTTCTACTTCAGGCTCATGACAGACTTCATAAGAACTGTGGTTAGTGCATCTGGACTGCCAAAAGGTTCATAGGGTTACATGTGCAAAAAAATTAAGCAAACAGGCAGTCTAGGAAAATATATTATTTGTCTGCTTGAAAGTTTACATGCAACATTGAAAATGTGCTTTCTACTGAGTAAGGTGCCTTCTAAACAGTACTTTTATCCTGGAATATGCTAAGGAATTCACTATTAGATTAAAAAATCTTTAGTTGTTATTTTTCTCAGGAGACAAAAGTTTCTAGACCTGACCTTGCAGCTCTACTACACTGAGTTTCATAAGAGCACTTTCATTTTCAATGTCAATCTCTACTTCAGAGATTTACAGGTGTGCAAAGAAAACAGATGAGAAGCAGTGCAGTAAGCTAAAAGCCATAACCAGACTAAAACTGTGAGCAAAAGCAAGCTGTCTATTTTCATTTCCTGAACAGCTTAAATTGCAAAATACAAAATATTGAAAAATAACAAAATCTAAGCAGCATTCTAAAGTGTTCTGTTTCAGTCACTTAACATGCTGCCAATTCAAGTAAGAACTGGTTCTTAAAACACACACAGGTTAGAGCCTCTTCCAGAGAAGCACAGACAACAGGAAACCTCTTTAGCTGCATTCTCACACAAAGTTTGCACACCTGGAAGTCAGATTCAGCTTCATTTATACCTTTCTTTGCAGCAGAGTCAACAAAAGGCAGAACAAGATAAAGTAAATACTGTTTCTGCCACTTTTCTTGTATGCCAAAATGTGCAAATGTAGTCCCAGGCAAGCATTTCTCTATCTGTATTTTTCTCTGTGCTACCAATAAATGATGGCAAAGAGTCCAGAAAACTGATGCAGCTGCTTAATAGACTGTTGCATTCAGAGGGAATTCAGGACCTGATTACTTTGGCAAGGGAAACTTTATTGTTCTCAAACCAGTGATCATCAGCCAAAAAAGCTATCCCTACTTGCTACTTATCCCAGCCACAGACATTGCAGCATTTAAGCTCCATCAGAATGGCAGGATATGCAGCTCAGCTAAAGCCAAGGCCTTTGTTGAGTAACCAGGACTGAATGACCAGAACACATGGCTTCCCACTCACTTACTGCAACACACTCCTTACTCTGCATTGGGAGCCACATGAACAAGCAGCCCAGTACCAGCACACGAAACAGAAGTAGGTATAGTGTGAGCCTCTATAAAATATTGGAGAAAAGAACTAATTCTACAGCTAAACTGCTTTTTTTCCCTTTGTTTTCTCTTTTTTTTAAGGAGGTGGATAGGAAAAAAAGCCCAAAAGAAGTAACAGGTTTCTTTTCCAAAAAAAACCTGTCACTCAGGGTACTCTGTTAAAAGCAAACACTACATGAGCACAATTAAAGTACTATGTAATTAACTCAAGTGCAATTCACTGTATAAAGTGTGTGTGATTTCAGCTCAAACCTAATGTAGTATTCTCTAGGAAACACTGACAGTCCTAGGCAGATGTGAAGATGTAAAATTTTAAAGGATCTGGTAAGCCAAAAAACCCACATACGGTAGCAGACATTCAGCTGTTAAATAGCCCATAATTACCACTAAATGCTATAATGAACACACAAAGAGATCAAATGTTGTAACTGCATAAAGAGGTGATTGTGACATATCCAGCTTGCCTAGGTTTCTTCATTAGGGCTGACTTCTTTAGCTGACTACTTTTGTTATTTGTGCTCGGGAACAAGCTGTCATTCTCAATTGCTAGGCAAAGACTGTCCAGTTACTGTGCTATGGCAAAGCAGCTCTGTTCTATAAAGAACAGAAAACTGGTAAAGTAAGCAAAGAAAAGAAAAAGACAATACTATCCCCCATTTGGGGCTGAAGAAAGAGTAAGAAATATGATCAAATGTTATGTCCTCTGTCTTTCAGGCACTATTTTGGTTGTTGATGATCTTGACATGGGAGGATCCTGTCAGAAACAGGAAGATAACTTTGGAGGGGAAAAAAAAGGCAGAACTGTCCATTTTTACACACATCCAAAGTGTTGGCAAATCTATACAAGCATTAGGATAAATGACTACCCATTCCAGCCTACCTAAAAGTCAGAATGGCAAATCAACTCACTGCAAGTATAGCAAAAGTAGAATGTGTTGGAATACAGAACTGGTTAACCACTAAGAGGTTCATAAGCAAACACAATACAATCTTGGATGCGACTTCAGGTATTACTCTGACATCAGAAAATACTTCACAGAACTCACCCCTGAATACAGGTGTTGGAAAAAATGTTAAGTTCAACAGGAGTAACAAAATAAGGGGACACATGATCTGTCTGCCACCTACCTTCTGCACAGCTCTTTGGAGAGCTTGTTTCATGCTTCTACACGATTCTGGCATTAACTTCACTTCTTGACTTTCAAAGGATGTATCGTGCAAATCTGTGTTTTCCTGATGTCCAAAAAGTGTTCTGACACAGTGTGCATGTTCTTTTGAAATTCTAGTAGGGTCCATCTGAAACAAAAATGTAAACACAAGCACAGTTTCAAGTGTCTGTCCAGCAGCCATTAAGAGCATTTTAGTCAGGGATAATTTTCAACCACTTAGAAGTTTGGCACCTAGACAAATTTAGTATCTAAACTTTCACTGTAAACAATTAAGAGGGAAAAAGTTCCCCTCATCAAGGTTTATCTCATCCAGCAAGCATGTGTGACAGGAGACTGAATTATCTTCCAGAGCTGTCTAGTTCATTAGCTTAGGCTAGGTACATGACTATCAAAAGCTGAATTCCACTCTTACAGTAAAACCCTCAATTCAATTTTTTTACTACTCAGTGCAACATCACAATTACTTCAGCAGGTAACATACACAGCTGTCCTATGTCTAAAAACTGTAGTTTGCAAGACGACACACACATGATAAGTAGAAGAACTAAGGGAAAATATGTACAGCATCTAGCACATCTTTTCCAAGAGGAGAAACAGAACAGAGGGCAGTTGTCACTGAAAGTATTTTGTGAGCAAGAGGCATTGCTGCATGAAGCAGTCACCAGGTAAGACTGCAAAAATTCAGGAAGAGAAAAGAATGAAAAACATGTACTACAAAACATGTCTCCTTCATGGGGTAAAGCTGGCAAATTTAGAGTATCTGTGAGATGTTTTCAGCAATCAAGCTTCATGACTGAAACAAATATACTGTTAAACTGTAAGGTTAAAATACTCCTTAATTATGTCAGTTAGTTAAATTGGAAGGATATTCCAAGGATTAGGATCGTGTTTTAGCAGAGTTTAACTGCACAAATATTATTTTAAACCATTTCAGCCTCTCTGCCCACACTCCATATACTTAACATTCAAGAGACATCAACCATTGTCTTTCACAGATGGCCTAAGACTCTCAGCATTTGTTCTCAATTTGTATTTAGTCTGCTTTTACTTTAGGCTTCAAGAAGGGTTTGTTCACTCCAAACCTCGTCCATGTTTTGGAACACTATCATGTGGTCTAATAAAGAATACTTACTTCTAGTGTTCTGCATGAGATGGAAAAAATAACTTTATCTGAGAACTACAGAAGGTAAAATATCATTTGAAATAACAACAAGGGAATGTCAAGATGTTAATGGATAGTGCCTCACCAGCATTCGGTTTCCTTTAACATAGCGCTGGACAAAACAGAACATGAAAAGCAAGTTTTGCAGAATATAAAGTAGCCAGAATAAATCAAATACATTACATCATTTGTTCACACAAACATAAATCTGATTCCCTAACACCAAAAAAGAATCAAATGAACTTTAGAAAATATAAGGTTAGGATTATAGAAATGCATTTAAGCCTACAGCAGCCAGGCAGCCATCCAACAGGCACATACTGTAGAAAAACACTGATTGCACAGATGGCAACACCAAATGCTGCCTCTGCCATCACCATACTTCTGCTTAAGTTTCCAAATGAGAGCTGTTTCCCCAGTTCATTCATACCAACGTCAGCTCATGTGACCTAGTTTAGCTGTCTCAGTTCTCCCTGCAGTTTTGGAACAAAACAGAAAAGATTCACCTGAAGATCAGAGGATGCTGCAGTTCTGAGAGGGGCAGAACTGGAGGCAGTTAACATCTTCCTGAGGTGACATGACACAGACAAATCCAAAAGAAATCTGTGTATAGCCATTACAGCTCCAAGAATTAAGCACTAGAAACTACAGGTGACCTCTCAAGTCACCTAGTGCATTGCAGCTCCATTAATTGTTTAAGCTGATCTAAACCAGCACCTCTGTGCATTCATCTTCACCATAAAATGTCATTCCTGGTTCTCAGTCTCCTCTTCTCAATCAATAGCCTGAGACAATTTTTGGTTGGTCTTATTTTCTGAAAGATTAGCACCCTGAAACCCACTCCAAGTATCAGATGAGCATCAGAGCCAATACAGGATTAGGCACAGAAATAAAAGAGAGGTAAGGCAGAACCAGCTGTACAACAGCACCCAGAAAGCAGCTCTTTCAGTACATTCCACTAGTATCTGGAACTCAGAAAATCAAGTGTAAGCTGAAAGGAACAGAGTGGTGCACAAAACATTTAACAACAGCTGCTAAAAGACAACTAATACAGAATGACCCAGGTTGGAAGGTACCTCTAAAGGTCCTTGGTCTGGCCCCATGCTTGAAGAAGGGCCAACTTGTAACTTAGGGCAAGTCAGTCATGGCTTTGTCTAGATAAGTTTTGCAGAGTCTCCACTGATGGAGACTTTGAAACTCTCTGGGCACACTACTCTATGATTTAAACACTTTTATTGTGTAAAAACAGTAGTTCTAATGTCCAGCTACACTTCTCCTTGCTGCAGTTTATGACTGTGCCTCTTCTGTTTGCTGTGAATTTCTGGAAAGTCTGGCTCCATCTTTTGGTAACTGAAACTAGTGATTAGCTTCCCTCACCTTAGTTTGCTCTTTGTTAGGTCCAATGAATTCAGTTCTCCATTTCCAATACACTGCAGACCCTAGCCATCACAGCTGCCTTCTGATGGACTGTCTCCAGTTTGCTGGTATGTGCCTGGTACTGAGGGACCCAAAATACAGCCCATTATTCCAGATGTAGCCTCTTATGTTGGGGTGGTTAGAGACCTGAGTAAATTAGAGCCTTCAAAACAGTGTGGATATCTAAGTCTTCTCCTCTCCACACATATTACAAAAGACAGAAAGCTACAGCAAATAACTGCCACTAGATACTCATTTTTATCAGTAACTCCATTAGAGTGAGACTATCATCCCCATTTTGTATTTATTTAAACTCCTCTGAAAACTAGCAACGAAAAATAGGTTTAACAATACAAAGCTCATGAAATCTGTAAAGCATCCAGCATGACAAATCGCACATAGCATAGACCTGCAGCTATCACCCACCAGCAATCAGCCAAAGGTGTCACACAACACTGTGCCAGAGCTGTAACCACAGATTGTAGAGAAGCACTTATTTGGATCAGAGTTTATCTGCTGAAGGCTGAAGACAGAAAACCAGCATCTCTGCACCTACAGTTAAAAGATTGAAAGCTTAATGGAAACTTCAACTGATAACTTCAGCAACTTAAAGCTGTAGTCTCCAGAGATTGTTTGATAAAGCAAAGCTCTGATGCTGGGACTCACTAATCTCCCTGATTGCCCTTACCTTTTTCAAAGAATACCTCATCTCCACTACATTTAACCATGAAAATTAGGTCTCATCTGAAAAGGCATTCTCAGAAATCCTGCGCCTTATATCTTCATAAACATCATGTACTGAACTGCTGCTACCAAACACCGAGACCAAAACTGTGGCCAAAAAGTGATGCACAGAAAAACTTCCAAGGATATTTTTTGAGAAGAACCTCTGAAGAGTCAGATAAAATACCAGAAGGAGGGTCTACAGGAAGCAGCTTGCTAACCTGCAAGGCACAGAGACCTTCAGCATAAAGTCATAAAGATTTAATACCAGGAAGAAACACCAACATGCAACCAAAAACACTGGAGAAAGTTTAATAACATTAAGTAAGCTAAATACTCTAGAGGAATTAACCTATTTAAACAGAGGAGTCTCTAGCTTAAATCTTCTATGTTACTGTTGTGTATACATCCATTGTGTCTGACCTTGGAATCAGATGAAACCTTTCAGTGCCTCTTGATTTTCAGCATCAGTCATCATTCTAATTCCATCTATGTCTGGGATTCTTTTTACCTAACTCAGGGTAGCCAAAATGAACTCCAGCATTGTGGGTGAGATGAAATGATTGTACAGAATGAAGAGCCAGTTTTCTGATGTTAAAAATATTCCATTTAGCTTTGAAAGATACAATACTTTACAGCCACCTTTATATATTAAACATGGCCTCAATTATGCAACACTGCAGTATCACATTCTGTACTTACTCCTTACAATAAATGATTCATGTTTATACTCACAAGTATTTTCAAACTCAAACTGATTTTCAGATTATCAAATATCACTCTACATTCCATGACCTTTCTTAACCACCAAGAAGGGTTTCTTCCAGGCTTCCAAAAAGTGCTACTGACCCCTGCCAAGCTGTTTTCTGTTAGCCACTGTTCTACAACACTCATGAAACTTTAAATGAAGCCAGAAAGGCATTTTGTTAGTGTTTCATTTCTTGGATTCAGTATATTGTACAAGGTTCAAAAAGAAAAGCCAGAGAATCTTAATGTTTGTGTGCTTCAGAACATAAGAATATTGGTAAAATTCAATTACCTATTTTTTTTCTTTTTAGGTGCTCTAGCTCATTGTCTCATTTGCATTACACTGCATTATTTCTTGGCCACGAATGTGTGTTTACCCATGAAAATCTACTGTCAGTTATGTCTTGTGAAATTCCAAATGGTCAAGCCACAAAATAAACAGAACTAAGGAAAAACCAAAACCTCAACTATTGTCTCAGATCATATTGTGTCATGATCCAAGCCAAATTATTTTATGCAAATACAGATAAAATGTGTATGGTAAAACTGAGTCAGAGTTTACTCAGCCTCTTAGGCAGAGTTTTAAAGAGTTTTTAAATTCTTAGTATCAGCCTATAGTCAAATCTTGCTAATTCACATTCGGTTAATTCTTCAACCAAACAATTCAAATCCTTTGATCAAATTTGGACAGATGAAATTTTTACTGAAAAGTACAAGCTGAGCTAGCTTAATATAAATATATTTGATAGCAATCTCTTCAGAAGAAAGAGGTCAGATTATGTCCTATATAAATAATGTACAAGACATTAAATAAGACTTAACTTCTGCAGGGTCCACTATGTTTTTCCACCTATCTTATTCACCAACAAGCAATTGGTGAACAAATAGGGATTACCATATCTTATAATTTTGAATTATGTACTTTCTTCAGCAGTATACTTATTATTGTATATACTATTCTATTCAATTATGGCAAATATGCCATTTTCTCCATTAGAAATCTTTCAGGCAATGACTTCAGCCAAGTCTACATCCAGCTACATCATCTCTTTCATGTTTCAGAAGTTGACGTTTATAAAGGACTCTATCCAATAGCATTACTCCAGATCTACAGGAACAAGAAACTGGGAGGAGAATTAAGCTGCCAAATACAGAATTGCACCCGGACTAGGTATTTTTTTTAATCAAGAAAACAGAAATAAAAATAACCATTATGGTATGAATGGTCTTTTTAGCCTTTTTTAAGCCTACTTTAGCCTTTTTTAGCCATGTGCGAAGCACTGACATGAATCTATCAGAAAGGGTCCTTAGTAGGGGGAAGTGGACGATAAAAAGAACGGTAAAAGAGTTTTCAAAAAGTATACTTTGATTAGTTGTTTTGATTTGTGGCTTTCTAGTACAGTTGTGCATTTATATGAGCTATGTTTTGACAAAGCTGTCATTTCACGCTCATGCAGATCTGGAGCGAAAAACATTTCTCTGCCACAGCTGAAGCAGGCATTAATTTATTTCACTCTCAAGCAAACAACACTAGCTTTAAGCTACTTTACCATGAGCCCCAGAAATTAAGTGTCACTCTTCTGAAGCACATGGGACATGATGAACTAAGTACTGCACTGCTGTTCCATTTTATTTTTGTAAAAATGGCAAGCACAAAACCATTGTTGGTAAGAAAATGCAAGCTGGTTTGCATAATAAATGACCCTGTATATTTGATAGTCATTCATCTATTTAAGTGGGTGTACACTGGTGCAACATCTGTTTTCAGAGTGCACTTTGGTAAGAAATCCAGGCTGCTACATCAAGATCAAGTGCATCTACCTAGAAAGTAAACCGAAAGCAACTGGTTTCCACTCGCCACTGACTTCAAATGAAAAGTACACACAACAAAAGTACCACTTCCATGAAGGCAACGAGGCAAGCATTAACAGAACTTATTAGCATCCAATAAAAAAACCAGAGCAGAAAGTCAACACCTAGCCTTGAGAAACAACCAACCAGCAGCCCCCCACTTCCTCTGAGAAGCCATGCAGGGTAAGAGACACAGCAGTAAGTGGATCCAGCCAACAAGGCGTTTCCAAGAAGCAGGCTCCTCTTCTCTCTGAAAGCTTAACCGCTAGCCACCTTATCTCCCCCACAGCAGTACCTCCCTGTGCTCCTTTCTGCGTGTACTGTTGCCTCTTCTTGAAGCATCCTCTGGCAGGCTTGCGGCCTGGCTGGCATGGGGCACAGGCCTTCTGAAATGAGCATCTGAGCCACAGCAGACATGTCTGGCTGATGCCCGCTAGCACACAGGTGCTGCTGCACAGCATCCCCATGCAGTCTGAAGCACAACCGATTCCAAATGGTGTTGTGTGGTGGCTGTTTCTCCCTAGAGACATTTCTCCCACTAGTGAAGCACTCATGGTAACCAAAGACCTCACCCATGTCTAATCCTTCTCTAGTGAATAACTGGAAGCCGATCATTAAAAACTACAGCCTTGCATGACATCAAGTGAAGGACTATTAGTTACTTTCTGAGTCGGGGACTTCTCATGTTCGATCTCACTGACAAACCCTCCACTCTAAATTATACCCGCAAGCCAAAGTATTACCTACCACACCTCAGGCTGAGCGGCACCAGCGACCGGCGGACAGCACAAGTCAGGCAGCGTACTAGAAGCCATTCCGCCCAATCCCTCTCAAAGGTGGGACAACTTCAGAGCCAGACAAAGCTGTTCTCTGCCTTTCTTTTTTCTTTTTCTTTTTTTTTTTTTAATTATCAATCTACTCAATCCCACCGACAGGTGGCCCTTCTGAAAGGTGCGAGGTAGCCGCCGCTGCCCTGCCCAGCCGCTCCCTCACAGTGCGGACGCGAAAGCTGAAACACACAGCGCCGACCTCCTCTCCTCAACTCGCCGCCGCCTCCAGGCGGTCAGCAGAGGAGCCGCTTACCTGAGCTCGGAAGTAGAGGAAGAGGGCAACGCTGCAGACCACCTGCCCCAATCCCAGAAGAACGAGGGCGACGAGGAGGGAGCGAGAGGCGGGCGGCGGGTGCGGATGGGCCGGCAGCGGCGGCGCTGGTGGCGGCGGCGGGGCGCTCTCGTGGGCGGCGCCGCTGCCCAGCTCCTCAGAGCCGCGCAAGTACTTGGTGTAGTCTCGGCTGGCGCGCCGCATCGCGCCGCGGGCAGCTCCGCACCGCTCCGCTCAGACGGCTCCACAGGCGGCCAGCGGCTCCGCGGAGCTCCCCAGCCTCGGCAAACAACCCTTCTGCCCCGGCTGGGCACCTCTTATAAACTGGGCGGCCAATCAGCCCCAGGCGGCGTGCCTCTGCCGCCCGTCCCCGCCACCACACACGCGTTACCACCGCCCCCTCCTCGCCTGCCCTCTCCGAGCAGAGGCCGGCCCCCGCTGAACCGCGACGGGAGGGTCGGGTCAGGCCCGCTCCTGCCCCTGGAGCCCTGACCCCCACTGCCGGGCCAGTCGCCCAGCGATCGCGGTTAGCACCGCTCCTCCTCGCACAGCGAAACTCCTCGCCTCCCCTCCACCTACCAGGAGCGAACAAAGTACGGGGAGCCCTGGCTCTTGGCCGGCAGCCGTTCCATTGTCTCCTCCTCATCTTTGCCCTGAGGTTTGCAACACGCTGCAGGTGTGGTCGCATCCAGAGGGTCCTTCTGCCCCAAATCCCGGGGTACCTGGAAGCAGTGTGCACCCGAGTGGGCCTTCTCTGTTATCCCTTTGGTCCTCAGAGGACCAAAGGCAAGTCAGTCGCTCCATGTCTTTAACTCCTCACTGAGACCATGCTAAAATGAGAACAAGTGCTGTTGACTCGAGCTGTTCAAAGCAAAGAACACAATTCTGAGTCTTTTTAAAGGACTTGGGTAAACAAATGGCAGAAAGCTGTGCTGGCAGCTGCCTGCCACTGAAAACAGATCAGAGCTTCCCCATAGCATGGGGTGTGGGGTTGGAAGGGACGTCTAGAAATCATTTAGTCCGTCCCCGCAGCCAGCATGGGTATGTCTAGATAAGGTTGCACAGAAACATGGCCAGGTGGGTTCTGGAAGTTGCCAGAAGAGACTCCACATATTCTCTGGGCAGCCTGTTCCAATGCACTGTCATTGTCAGAGTAAAGAAGTTTCTCCTTAAGTTCAAGTAAAACCTGTGTTCAAGTTCATACCCATAGCCCCTTGTCGTATGACTGTCCACCACTGAGAAGACCCCATCCTTATGACCTCCACTCTTCAGGTATTTATATGCATTGATAAGACCCCCTCTGAGTTTTCTCTTTTCTAGGCTAAGGGTGACAAAGCTGGTGAAAGGCCTGGAACACAAAACCTGTGAGGAGGGGCTGAAGGAGCTGGGCTTGTTTAGCCTGCAGAAGAGGAGGCTCAGGGGGGACCTCATTGCTGTCTACAACTACCTGAAGGGAGGTTGTAGCCAGGTGGGGTTGGTCTCTTCTGCCAGACAACCAGCAAGAGAACAAGGGGACACAGTCTCAAGTTGTGCTGGGGGCAGTATAGGCTGGATGTTAGGAGGAAGTTCTTGCCAGAGAGAGTGATTGGCATTGGAATGGGCTGCCCAGGGAGGTGGTGGAGTCACCGTCCCTGACAGTGTTCAGGAAAAGCCTGGATGAGGCACTTAGTGCCATGGTCTAGTTGACTGGCTAGGGCTGGGTGCTAGGTTGGACTGGATGAGCTTGGAGGTCTCTCCAACCTGATTGATTCTATTCTATTCTATTCTATTCTATTCTATTCTATGATTCTATGATTTTCAGCCTTTCCTGATGCTCCAGTACCCCTAATCATCCTTGTGGCACTCCATTGGACTCTCTCCAGTAGTTCTGTTGAACTTGAACTGGGGAACCCAGAACTGGACACAGTACTCCAGATGAGGTCTCACCAGGCCAGAGTAGATGAGGAGGACAACCTCCTGCAACCTGCTGGCCACAGAATATTGTAGGCACTCTCAGCTGTGAGGGCACATTGCTAGCTCATGGGCAACTTGTTCACCATCATTTTCTGGTCCTAGTTCACAGATCTGCTTTCCAGAAGGTCAACCCCTAACCTGTACTGATGAATGGGGTTGTTCCTTCCCAGGTGCAGGAATCTATACTTCCCCTTGCTGATCTTCATGAGGTTCACCTTTGTCCAATTCTCCAGCCTGTTTGTCTGATTAAAAATCTTGTAAAAGTGTTCTTTATCGTGGCCTTCTGGGAGTTCTGTTTAGGTTAACCTTCCCCTTCATATACTTGCTCATTTAGAGTTTGCTTATTTGTAGTATTTTCTGCCTCCATGTAATCTTTACTACCTCAGGGCTTTCCCTCATCATGTTTATCTACACTTTTGGAGATGTAGTTATCTCTTTGGTAGATCCATCTTATGTGCCTAACTAGTCCAAGTTGTTGAAAGCATTCTCCTAAATCCTATGAAAGTGCTTGTTGCAAACATAGTGCAGGTATATTGAGTCTGCAGTCCTGTAAAATTCAGTGGGGAAGTGATCCAAATATCAAAGCAGGTGAGTTGAACTTTGGCTCAGGCTTTGAGGAACATAGGAGTATGACGAAGATCCATGTAAGTCATTTAGGCTGTAGACAAACATTCTATTTTTTTACTCTTGATACATGCCAGGATATGCTTTTTAGGTCTGCCTAAGCTAAGAGACTGAGAAATGTTACCTCCCAAAGAGGTTGACTGAATCAAACATGATTACATGGTCCAACAAATTAAAGGAAAGCACCTGAAATACACCAAACCACTATGCAACAAATTGCTATCAAAATAAGGTGGTATCATTTCATCATGGACCCAAATAGTGCAATAAACCAAAAACAAGACACATCTGAGAAATGATGGTGAGAGCACTTGCTTCCCACCATCACCCACAACAGCAGGAAGTCATGGAGCAATACCCTAACCTTGAATGGCTGCCCCATCTGTTCTTTCAAAATGCTCACATTTCTGCTCAGAAACATTGGGAGCACTGTGGTCTGTAGGGAATTGGTGTGGCCAGCAGGAGCAGGGAGGTCATTCTGCCCCTGTACTCTGCACTGGTTAGACCACACCTTGAGTACTGTGTCCAGTTCTGGGCCCCTCAATATAAGAAGGACATTGAGATGCTTGAACGTGTCCAGAGAAGGGCAATGAGGCTGCTGAGAGGCCTCGAGCACAGCCCTACGAGGAGAGGCTGAGGGAGCTGGGGTTGTTTCGCCTGGAGAAGAGGAGGCTCAGGGGTGACCTTATTGCTGTCTACAACTACCTGAGGGGTGGTTGTGGCCAGGAGGAGGTTGCTCTCTTCTCTCAGGTGGCCAGCGCCAGAACGAGAGGACACAGCCTCAGGCTGCACCAGGGGAAGTTTAGGCTTGAGGTGAGGAGAAAGTTCTTCACTGAGAGAGTCATTGGCTACTGGAATGGGCTGCCCAGGGAGGTGGTGGAGTCGCCGTCCCTGGAGCTGTTCAAGGCAGGATTGGACGTGGCACTTGGTGCCATGGTCTAGCCTTGAGCTCTGTGGTAACGGCTTGGACTTGATGATCTGTGAGGTCTCTTCCAACCTTGGTAGTACTGTGATACTATGATACTGTGAATTGTTTCTTCCAGTGTGTCTCACCTTTCCCAAAAAAACAAAATGAAGGCAAATCTCCCACAGAATAGCTGTGGAAATACTCTTATGTTATACCAAGCTGGACACATCTAAAGGAATTTGACATTGATCTACAATAACTTCTTTTTCAGAAGAGGAATATCAGTGACTTAAAGGTACAACTGTTTCTTTGTAGAGTCTAAATAGTTTTATAAATATAAAGGAGCAGTTAAGATAATGTCAAACAAGGCTGGTGAAGGGCCTGAAACACAAACCCTATGAGGAGAGGCTGAGGGAGCTGGGCTTGTTTAGCCTGGAGAAGAGGAGGCTCAGGGCAGACCTCATTGCTGTCTACAAGTACCTGAAGGGAGGTTGTAGCCAGGTGGGGGTTGGTCTCTTCTGCCAGGCAACCAGCAACAGGACAAGGGGACACAGTCTCAAGTTGTGCCGAGAGAAGTATAGGCTGGATGTTAGGAGGAAGTTGTTGGCGGAGAGAGTGATTGGCATTGGAATGGGCTGCCCAGGGAGGTGGTGGAGTCACCATCCCTGGGGGTGTTCTAGAAAAGCCTGGATGGGGCACTTAGTGCCATGGTCTAATTGACTGGCTAGGGCTGGGTGCTAGGTTGGACTGGATGATCTTGGAGGTCTCTTCCAACATAGTTGATTCTGTTCTATTCAGGAAAGACCACAGGATTACAGGATCACAGGATGACAGGGGTTGGAAAGGGCTCAAAGCGATCATCGAGTCCAACCCGCTTGCCAGAGCAGGACCATAATCTAGCTCAGGTCACAAAGGAACACATCCTGATGGGCCTTGGAAGTCTCTAGAGAAGGACTGCCTTTTTCACCTTGGAGATCAAAACTCTTCCACATGAAGAAGGAAAAAATGGTATAAACTCTTCTTTTGTCACCTTAAAACTTTAATGTGCTCTGCTAGATTCTTACAGAAGAAAACTCTGAAGAGCCAGGAAAATCTGCAGACACCATCTTTGAACACTTTCTTATATATAAAAGCAGCTTCCTTCAGGATCAATGATTCCTAAACTATTCTCTTACTGGCACTATATTTAATTTTGTCTTCACTACATCACATTAGGACAACATTATGCCTGATTTGCACCAATGATATCAGCCTCCTCACTGACATCATATATATATATATATATGTGTACAGAATCACAGAATCACAGAATGTCTGGGGCTGGAAGGGACCTTGAAAGATCATTTAGTCCAACCCCCTGCCAGAGCAGGATCACCTAGACCAGATCACACAGAATCATAGAATCACAGGAATGAATCCAGGCAGGAGGAGAGGGAGACTCCACAACTCCCCTGGGCGGCCTGTTCCAATGATCTGTCACTCTCACAGGGAAAAAAAATCCTCCTCATCTTTAAATGAAACTTCCTCTGCCTCAACTTCCACCCATTACCCCTTGTCCTGTCATCAGGCATCACTGAGCAGAGCCTGGCTCCATCCTCCTGGCACTCACTCTTTAAATATTTATAAACATTGATGAGGTCACCTCTCAGTCTCCTCTCCTCCACGATAAAGAGCCCCAGCTCCCTCAGTCTCTCCTCATAAGAGAGATGTTCCATTCCCCTAATCATCTCATCTGTTTTGTCTTCATCCATAACAATTTCCTGCTCACCAAATCACAGATGCACTCAGGTACTTGTATCCAAGCAACAGGATATCAGGTCCTTCAGGAGTCATCACAAGAGAATGACTAATCTTCCTACCAAACCAGCATGGGTTCCTAGGATACACTAGGATACATAGATGACATTCCCTCATTGATTTCTGCCACAAATTCAGCAGCCAGAATTGTCCAACAAACTATCTCTGGAAAACTTACATCAGCATCAACTTTCTAGACACCAAGGTCAACATGAAAAATAGCAACCTTCAAACTACCATATGCAGAAAATCCACAGACCAGCACACCTCCTTCCACAAACCATCAGCTGTCCAAAACACACTAGGAAAACTGATAGACAACCAGCCCACAGTCGTCACCTCATTTGCTCTGAGCAGAACATTCATGACACTCCCTCACAAAGCTGCAGATGATATTCATCCAGCAGTGACACTCCCCTAGAATCACATATTTGAAGAAGCCACCTAAACCTTGTACAAACTCACTACAACACAGAGGGAAAATACCCTGCTGGGTATCACGTACCGCAATATGCGAGAAATGTGCCCTGGAAACTGTTAGCAACTTGCAGCTTATGTTGGAAGAAAATCATACCTTGAAATTATTTTTCCTAGAAATACCCCTCCTTCCCTTCAAAAAACATCCATCATAGAATGGTTTAGGTTGGAAGGGACCTCAAGGATCATCCAGCTCCAACCCCCCTGCCATAGGCAGGGACACCTCCCACTAGAGCAGGTTGCTCAAGGCCTCATCCAGCCTGGTCTTAAACGCCTCCAGGGAGGAAGCATCCACAACCTCCATGGGCAACCTGTGCCAGTGTCTCACCACCCTCACTGTAAAGAACTTCCTCCTAACATCCAGTCTAAATCTCCCCTCTTCCAGTTTAAACCCATTCCCCCTCGTCCTGACATTACCAGACCTTGTCAATAGTCCCTTCCCAGCCTTCCTGTAGGCTCCCTTCAGATACTGCAAAGCCACTCTAAGGTCTCCTCGAAGCCTTTTCTTCTCCAGGCTGAAGAGCCCCAACTCTCTCTTTGCCCAGGGAGGTGGTGGAGTCACCATCCCTGGGGGTGTTCAGGAAAAGCCTGGATGAGGCACTTAGTGCCATGGTCTAGTTGACTGGATAGGGCTGGGTGCTAGGTTGGACTGGATGATCTTGGAGGTTTCTTCCAACCTGATTGATTCTATTCTATTCTCTCAGCCTGTCCTCATAGCAGAGGTGCTCCAGCCCTCTGAGCATCTTTGTGGCTCTGTTGTTTTGCCAAAATAATTTTCCATCTGATTGACTGGGTGTTGCTATTCTTCCCTAACTAGGTAGCACATGGTGGTTGTTTAATTTCACCTACAAAGTTCCTTAAGAGCAGTGAATGCATCATGCAATGCCTATGACATTTCAGGAGGCACATACGTGGATTTTGGTGGTTCTCCTGTAACAAATGTCAATCATGAGGGCTGCAGGAAGGTTTGGATTTGATTATGGTAGCATGCAGGAAATTTGCTTTAATGATGAAGATGATGGGCTGCATCAAGAGAAGTGTGGCCAGCAGGGCAAGGGAGGGGATTCTCCCCCTTTACTCTGCTCTCCTCAGACCCCACCTGCAGTACTGTGTGCAGTTCTGGAGCCCCCAACACAAGAAGGACATGGAACTGCTGGAGCGGGTCCAGAGGAGAGCCACGAAGATGATCAGAGGGCTGCAGCAGCTCTGCTATGAGGACAGGCTGAGAGAGTTGGGGCTCTGCAGCCTGGAGAAGAGAAGGCTTCGAGGAGACCTTAGAGTGGCTTTGCAGTATCTGAAGGGAGCCTACAGGAAAGCTGGGGAGGGACTATTGACAAGGTCTGGTAATGTCAGGACAAGGGGGAATGGGTTTAATCTGGCAGAGGGGAGATTTAGACTGGATGTTAGGAGGAAGTTCTTTACAGTGAGGGTGGTGAGACACTGGCACAGGTTGCCCAGGGAGGTTGTGGATGCTTGCTCCCTGGAGGTGTTTAAGGCCAGGCTGGATGAGGCCTTGAGCAACCTGCTCTAGTGGGAGGTGTCCCTGCCTATGGCAGGGGGGTTGGAGCTGGATGATCCTTGAGGTCCCTTCCAACCTAAACCATTCTATGATTCTATGATTCTGTGAAGCTTGCAAGATCAAAGATGGGCCAGAGGACTGAAATGTAGAACTTTATCAGATACCAGATACTGTGTCAGATGGATTTGAGACAGGCATCTGGGCTAGTCTTTGATGGGAATTGCTGTTTCCTCTGATCATTTGGCTTCTGTTACCTCTTGCATTCTTAGCACAGTTAGAATCATCCTCTGCTGCCAAAATAGCAAACAGTTTTCTCTCAAATGTCTGGCTGATTAATACAGTTGAGTGCAGTTCAGAGCTGTGAACCTCAGTTGCCTTCATATTCTCTTGATGTTTGGACCCAAGTAGTACTTCATCTTTATCTAATATCTGCTTTACCCAATTCTATCTGTTGGCCTAATAAAAGATATTCCCTTCCTGAAAAATGTGGCCTTTTTTGGATTGTGTGAGGACTAATGACATAGATAACAGTTTCTGTGAGCAAAGTCGTGGCTCTTTAATGCAAACTCTTGGTCCCTGAGCTATTGTCTACAAAAAACTTGCAGGGTAGGAGATGATCATGGATGCACTCCCTGTTGTGATAAGGCTGCATGAGTGCTAAGATTTTTTTCACCAATTTGCTTTGAAGCAGAACAGGAAACACAGTGTTTACATAAAAGGCTGTGATGAAAGTAGGTTCTCATTGCAAAGTCGATTCTCATTACAAAGTTGAAAGTCTTGACAAATCTGAAAATGTCAAAACCAAGCAAGCCTGCAGGTCAAAAATCCTTTTTTCATTGTTATTATTATTTGAGTTTCTTCTTGTGATGGTTTGGGTGTCCCCTNTAAGGCTGCATGAGTGCTAAGATTTTTTTCACCAATTTGCTTTGAAGCAGAACAGGAAACACAGTGTTTACATAAAAGGCTGTGATGAAAGTAGGTTCTCATTGCAAAGTCGATTCTCATTACAAAGTTGAAAGTCTTGACAAATCTGAAAATGTCAAAACCAAGCAAGCCTGCAGGTCAAAAATCCTTTTTTCATTGTTATTATTATTTGAGTTTCTTCTTGTGATGGTTTGGGTGTCCCCCGCCCCCCCAAACTTTTAGAAATCACCCAGACTAGACTCAGTTGGCTGTGGAAATATGAATGAAGCTTATATTTACAGCTGGCACAATGTACAAGCAGATAGTTACAGTATATACAGTTATAGACAGAAATAGACAAGGTAAAAAAGGTAATACAAACACAATTCCCCTCCCAGAAACCTGAGTCCCCAGGAGGGGCTCTCAACCACCCTTCACCTTCCCCCTACCCC
>WAAF01006591.1:54208-68864 GCA_013400475.1 Tricholaema leucomelas
CAAACCATCACAAGCGGTGAGATCTATCTGGAACATCTGTCTTTGACTTCCTCTTTTCTCCACATATTTCAGTGGTTAAAACGTGGGACAAGAGCATCTGGATTCAATTCTGCCTCCATGGAGGAAGGCACAGCATCGTGTCCCACTTCCCTGGAAAGTAGTACAATCATCTTCTCTTCTGACGTGGGAACAAAGACATTTACGTAAACCTACCTGTCAGAGCCATTCCACACTGGAATAATTAGAATGAAGGCAGATTGAGTCGTTGAGGGGTTTTGTTTGTTTTCTTTTACTTACTAGGATGCGTTGTGCAAGATGGAGACAGCATGAATTGGAGAAGGATTTAATGGAAATTAATGTTGAATGTGTGTCCTGGAAGCAGGGGTGCAGGGCTGAGATGTCTCTCTTTGCCTGCCCTAAATGTCAGTCTCTGCTTTTTACTGGCACCACAAGGGAAATCACTGCTTTGCACTGGTCCCTAAGAGTTTCATTCCTGGAATGAATCTGCGTCCTGGAATACTGTGTCAAAAGTCAGGCTCCCCAGTTTAGGAGAGACAGAGACCTGATAGAAGGAGCCCAGTGGAGAGCCACAAGGATAACTGGGGGGCTTGAGCATCTTCCCCTGTACTCAACACTGGTCAGGCCACACCTTNAGCAAATCTCCCCTACTAAGAGAGACTGAGAAACCTGGGGCTGTTTAGTCCAGAGAAGAGAAGACTGAGAGGAGATCTTATCCATGTGTACAAATGACAGATTTGTACAGGGTGACAAAGTCTCTCCCACTGTAAGTGAAGACAGGGTGCATGATCAGTTGAGGAACCTGAAGATCCACGATGCCATGGGACCTGATGAAATACATCCCAGAGTCTTGAAGGAACTTGCTGACAGAGTTGCCAAACCACTCTCCATGATATTTGAAAAATCCTGGCAGTCAGGTGAAGTCCCTGGGGACTGAAAGAAAGGAAACATTATACCCATCTTTAAAAAGGGCAGGAAGAAGGACTCTGGGAACTGCTGACCTGTCAGCCCCACCTCTGTGCCTGGGAAGGTTGTGGAACAGATCCTCCTGGATGCCATGCTGAGGCACATGGAGGACAGGGAGGTGATTCATGACAGGCAACATGGCTTTACTAGGGACAGGTCCTGCCTGACTAGCCTAGTGGCTTTCAATGATAAAGTGGTTAAGTCATTAGATGAGGGACACCCTATGGATGTGATCTCTCTGGACTTGTGCAAGGCCTTTGACACAGTTCCCCACAACATCCTGCTCACCGAATTGGAGACGTGGATTTGATGGGTGGATTGTTCAGTGGATAAGGAATTGACTGGATGGTCGCATGCAGAGGGTGATGCTCAGTGGCTCAAAGTCCAGATGGGGAGCAGTGACAAGTGGTGTCCCTCAGCAGTCTGTGCTGGGACCTGTGCTATTTAATATTTTTATCAATGACATAGACAGTGGGATCAAGGGCACCATCAGCAAGTTTGCAGATGACACCAAACTTTGTGGTGGTGTTGACACTCCAGAGGAACGGGAGGTCATCCAGAGGGACCTGGGCGGGCTGGAGAGGTGGGCCCAGGTGAAACTCATGAAGCTCAACAAGAGCAAGTGTGGGGTCCTGCACCTGGGATGGAACAATCCTCACTATCAGTACAGGCTGGGGGAAGAGGTGTTAGAGAGCAGCCCTGTGGAAAGGGACCTGAGGGTGCTGGTGGAAGAGAAGCTGGACATGAGCAGACAGTGCATGCTTGCACCCCAGAAGGCAAATCATATCCTGGGCTGCATCCAAAGAAGTGTGGTCAGCAGGTCCAGAGAGGTGATTCTACCATTTTGCTCTGGTGAGACCTCACCTGGAGTACTGTGTCCAGTTCTGGAGCTGTCATTATAGGAAGGACATGGACCTGATGGAGTGAGTCCAGAGGAGGGCCGTGAAGGTGATCAGAGAGTTGGAGCACCTCTGCTATGAGGACAGGCTGAGGGAGCTGTTGTTGTTCCATCTGGAGAGGAGGAGGAGGCTCTGGGGGGACCTAATAGCAGCCTTCCAGTACCTGAAGGGAGCCTACAGAAAGGATGGAGAGAAGCTGTTTACAAAGGCCTGCAGTGACAGAACAATGGGCAATGGGTTCAAGCTTGAGAAGAGCAGATTTAGACTGGATGTTAGGAACAAGTTCTTTACAATGAGGATGGTGGAGCACTGGAACAAGTTGCTCAGGAAGGTGGTTGAGGCCCCATCCCTGAAGACATTCAAGGTGAGGCTTGACAGGGCCCTGGGTGACCTGGTCTAGTGGGGATGTGCCTGCTGACTGCAGGGGGTCTAGATTAGATGGCCTCTAGAGGTCCCTTCCAGCCCAGACCGTTCTGTGATTCTGTGAAATATCAGAGAGGCGAATGTCAAGTGGATGGGGCAATCTCTTTGGTGGTCAGCAGCAATAAGACAAGGAGCAACGGCTACAAACTGGAACACAGAAGGTTTCACCTCAACATGAGCAGAAACTTCTTTACAGTGAAGGTGACTGAGTACTGGAACAGGCTGCCCAGAGAGGTTGTGGAGTCTCCTTCTCTGGAGACTTTCAAAACCTGCCTGGATGCGTTCTTGTGTGAACTACCGTAGGGGATCTTGCTTTTGGCAGGGGATTTGGACTCAATGATCTCTGGAAGTCCCTTCCAACCTCTAAAGTTCTGTGATTCTGTGACTCCAAATACCTACTATTGAGAACACAGGCTACAGACTCATTTTAGGACAGTGGTGTCACAGGGAGCCTCAATCATATCATAGAATCATAGAATCAACCAAGTTGGAAAAGACCTCCAAGATCATCCAGTCCAACCTATCACCCAGCCCTGTCCAATCAACCAAAATATCTCCTAACATTATGCAGCTGATCAAAGCCTACATGATAGCTGGAGTAACCTGCTGAAACACTATTTTTTCCTTCCTTTATCACCTTATTTGCTTCTGCAGCCAGTGACATTGAATAGTTCAAATGAAGTCCATGTTAAAACCTGTCCAGCAGCATACAAAGCTGAGGCCTAGTTTACAGAACGAGGTCACCTAACACTGTAGCACAGTCAGTACCAAAAAACAGCCCTTGTACTTGTTGCCATTTACTTGTAATAATCAGCTATCAGTAGATCAGTAGTGCTAAACCTTGTGTAAGCTCTTCAAGTGCAGCAAGTGTGCACAGAATCAGCAGTGAGTTCAGGTACAGTGGAAGTAGAAACCAACTCTGTCAGCATCGTTTATCTTGAGGCCTGAAGAAATAGGATAGTTCCTTCATGAATAACTACTTCCATCCAATTACATCCTGTTCTGCTTCGTCAGACAGCAGCACGACGAAAGCATGAACTGAAACAGGGAACGCTGATGGTTATTCTGCCACACTCCTGAAGAGCTGGGTCATAGAATCATAGAATCATAGAATGGTTTAGGTTGGAAGGGACCTCAAGGATCATCCAGCTCCAACCCCCTGCCATAGGCAGGGACACCTCCCACTAGAGCAGGCTGCTCAAGGCCTCATCCAGCCTGGCCTTAAACGCCTCCAGGGAGGAAGCATCCACAACCTCCCTGGGCAACCTGTGCCAGTGTCTTACCACCCTCACTGTAAAGAACTTCCTCCTAACATCCAGTCTAAATCTCCCCTCTTCCAGCTTAAACCCATTCCCCCTCGTCCTGACATTACCAGACCTTGTCAATAGTCCCTCCCCAGCCTTCCTGTAGGCTCCCTTCAGATACTGGAAAGCCACTCTAAGGTCTCCTCGAAGCCTTCTCTTCTCCAGGCTGAAGAGCCCCAACTCTCTCAGCCTGTCCTCATAGCAGAGCTGCTGCAGCCCTCTGATCATCTTCGTGGCTCTCCTCTGGACCCGCTCCAGCAGTTCCATGTCCTTCTTGTGTTGGGGGCTCCAGAACTGCACACAGTACTCCAGGTGGGGTCTGAGGAGAGCAGAGTAAAGGGGCAGAATCCCCTCCCTTGCCCTGCTGCCCACACTGCTCTTGCTGCAGCCCAGCACAGGGTTGCTGTCTGGGCTGCATGTGCACACTGCAGGCTCATGTTGAGCTTTTCATCAACCCAGACCCCCAGGTCCTTTTCCTCAGGGCTGCTCTCAGCCATTCCCCACCCAGCCTGTATCTGTGCCTGGGATTGCACCGACCCAGGTGCAGGACCTTACACTTGGCCTTGTTAAACGTCATGAGGTTGGCCTGGGCCCACCTCTCCAGCCTGTCCAGGTCCCTCTGGATGGCATCCTCATTATATATCATAAAATGGGTCCTCATTATATATCATAGAATACTTTGGTGCCTCGTGTAAAGGCAAACACTGAATATAATACTTTGTTTGTTGAGGACTTCCTACTAATTACAGTTTGAACTGTTTGCATTTGCTTTATTGACTCAAAGGTAATTATCACCAAACTGGTGAAGCTGGATGGGAGTCCAAATGCAATGCTTTTGTTCCAGTTCCATTTCCATGAGTGACAGTGTTAAGGCAGCAGTGACATCTCCCTCAGTCTTGTACCCACATTTAAGAAAGAGGATTTCAGACTAGAAACAGAACAGAGAATGATACCACAATATCAGAGGAGTGAAAAGCTTTCAGAGTCAAGGCTGAGGGAGTATAATTACTAGACATAAATGTATTAAGTGTATCAGAGAGGGGAAAAAAAAAACTATTTAAACTAGTAGTCTGTAGGCAAGTAAGTGGATACAAACTGTCAAGAAACATGTTTAACTAGGAAATCAGAAAGTGTAACTAGGAAATCAGAAACTTTCATGGACTCATTTAGGTTTGAAAAGACCCTTAATGGGCTGCCCAGGGAGGTAGTGGAGTCACCATCCCTGGAGGTGTTCAAGAAAAGCCTGGCTGAGGCACTTAGTGCCATGGTCTAGTTGACTGGCTAGGGCTGGGTGCTAGGTTGGCCTGGATGATCTTGGAGGTCTCTTCCAACCTGGTTGATTCTGTGATTAAGATCATCAAGTTCAGCCATTAACCCAACACTGCCAAGTCCACTACTAAACCATGTCCCTAAGCACCACATCTACGCATCTTTTACATACCTCCAAGGATGATGGCTTCACCACTTCCCTGAGCAGCCTGTTCCAATGCTTGACAATCCATTTTTTCCTAATATCCAACCTGACCCTCCCCTGGTGCAAATGCAGGCCATTCCTTCTCTTCCTACCACTTCTTACTTGGGAAAAGAGAACAACACCCATCTCATTACAGCCTTCTTTCAGATAGTAGTGGGGAGTGATAAGGTCTCCTCTTAGCCTTCTTACAACCTCAGTTCCTTCAACTGTCCCTTATATGACTTTTTCACTATGACCCTTCGCTACCTTCATTGCTCTTCATTTATCCATCTATGGAGTGATAGTCTGGAATAACTTACCAGTTACAGTAAAGGGATCAGGGAAACTTTCTAGACATCTCACTAGATAGACTTTAGTTTATCTGTGAAAGGGATTATTTAAGTACTTTATAAGTCTTGCAGTAGCAAGGGTGTATCTCAGAAGGTCTTTCCAGCCTTCCTTCCATGTTGACTTGTGATTATGGATGTCAAGAAGTTTCTAATACTAAGAGAAAGATGCTTCTTTGCTTGTGTGAGGCGCATGGACCTTGAAGCACAGTGCAATTATGTGGTTTCTAGTCTAGGGGGCCAGAGTATGTGGATTTATACAGTAAGAATGTTTCATGCCATTATAAAAAGTATAATAGGAGAGACTTTTTATTAGACAAAGGCTCAACATGCAGGCATCGTTATCAACCCAGATGAAGAGGCTTGGGAGCTGAAACTGCAGTATGAGATTGTAACTTCAAGCTCTATGCAGCTTTCTTTCCTCAGAGACTAATCTCTGTTCTGCCTGTAGTTGGCACAGAAGTGAATCCCACAAAGAAAATAGGAAGTTTGAAACTCTTGCAGTAACAGTCACCACTAGTGGAAAGACCTGTGAGTTAATCATTTTGCAAACTGGGAAATGAATCTGGAAAGGAGAACAGAGAGAACTCTGCTCCATGCAAACGCTCTGGCACTGGAGCCACATGCACTGCCAAGTCCTTGTGCTGTATAGGTGATGGTTAGAGGTGATGGTTTTATCACTGTTTTACCAGCCAATGTCTTTCCCTGGCAAAAAGCCAACAACTTAGCCAGCTTAGCACTTTTATTTATTTTTGCTTTCCAGACATCTTTTAATGGGAAGGAAAAAAAAAAGCCCACTTGGTCCAATGTTAATTTCTAATTACAAAACTCAGTGTTAATTAACTGGCAGGTTTTCGGTTCCATCGCCACACTTACGGACGGCAGAGTTCAAGAAGTTCATGAACTGGTTCCCCACAGTTATCTTGAACATGAACTCACTGTTTAGTCAATGGCTTAGAAAAACAAGGCAGGACAGCTGGTCTCTCTTCTACTTACCACAGTCTCAGGGCAGGGACAGAGAAAATGGAGAGAATATTTCCAAATGCAGGCTGCCAGAGCATTCAAATCTACGGTACATCCACACAGACATTTGGTATTATTTGCTCTAGAATTTAACACACACTGTAATATGCTGCCTATTTTATGAAGTGTGAAGGTTGACATCTGAAATCAGTGCTGTTTCATAGCCCAGTATCCATTTCACATCTGGCTCTGTCGTGTCGTCTGGGGAAGTGCCCTACCGCAAGGACTTCAGCCACAAGGCATGGTGAGACAGCTGAAGCTAGATCATCTTTTTTATGTCCACGAGGGTCAGTCTTTCAACACGGAGAAGAACTAAGACAAATAAACAATACAGGACACACTATAATTAATGGCTCCAGAACACAATAAATCCAAACAGCTTCTTCTTTTCAAACTGTGACTTGACTCAGACTAACATGAATACTCAGAGGGGAAAAAAAAGGTAACTTAGTAATTTCTTTCCTCTAACTATTGAATCGATCTCTCTGATGCAAACACTTGCAAACAAAATGTGCACATAGAGTGCTACCCACACCTCTGGTCTCGGTATATGTGCTGACATCGTCTGTGACAGTTTGTCATTTGAGAGTCCTCTTCCTCCTCCAGTGTTTCCTCATCCTGAGAAAACATCATGTCCTCAGGCTATAACTGTGTAAGCACATTTCAGAAATGTTGCCACGTGGACTTGGATACCCAAAACAATTGGGTCCTGCTCTGGTTTTGTTCGTATTTTCTGGCAATCCAAAGCGATTTTCATTTTAAAGTCCTTAAGCATGAGCCTTGAAGAAGAGATGGCACAAATGGCTACAAAGGCTGTTTTGAGTACAGGTTGCCAGATTCACACACAAGTCACTGCAGTTCTGTAAATGGCAAGGTTTGCTTTACGAGAAAGTAAAGATTAATTCAGAGGATTGATAAACATAATTGGTTATTACTATCCCCAGACCCCAAACATATGTGCACACACGTGTGAAAATTACACTCTGAACTCAGCAACCACTTTTATCTTCCTGGTTGCATGATTCTGACTCTTACCTTGAGTACTGTGTCCAGTTCTGGGCCCCTCAATTCAAGAGAGGTGTTGAGGTGCTGGAAGGTGTCCAGAGAAGGGCAACAAGGCTGGTGAAGGGCCTGGAACACAAACCCTATGAGGAGAGGCTGAGGGAGCTGGGGTTGTTTAGCCTGGAGAAGAGGAGGCTCAGGGCAGACCTCATTGCTGCCTACAACTACCTGAAGGGAGGCTGTAGCCAGGTGGGGGTTGGTCTCTNTTCCATATGCTGCTCACTTTTAAATTCATTTGGTACAATGGAACTGACTCAAAACAGTCAATTAAATATTTCCCTAGAGAGGCAGAAACTGCCTGCTCTTTTACATCCAACCTTCAGCACCCCACATCATTGTTATCTCCTCCTCTTTGGCTTCGGCACCAGAGGAAGAAGGGAGGAAAAGCAAAAAAAACTGGGGAGGAGGAACAAAGTGAAATTCTCAGGGCAGGCTGTGTGACTTGTGAAAGCTTCACATTCTAATGTCTGTTCAGAGCAAGCCTGTTATTTTACTGCAGAGTGACTGCCACATATATACTAGACGATCTGAAGAAAAGCTTTCGGTGAAACATCACTCCTTGAGGCTGTCTCTTTGTTTACATGTTCTTAAGAGAACGATTTGGAAGTCATTAATCTTATTTGATTGTGAAAGTTCAGGCAGTACCTCTCTGTAAGGTACGTTTAAATCCCCTCCCCCACCATCATTTGCTTTTCTGTGTTTCGCTTTGGGGGTTTTTGTATTATTATTTCAAAGTGCTTTGCTCATGTGGATTGGCCTTGTGCCAAGCCTTGTTGCAAATAGCACACTGTCCTTCTGTGCCCTGGGCCTCCTGGTCGGTCTGGGAAATGCAGTGTGCTAGGAGTTTCTGGCCTCCTTTGGGGTTAGGTATGATGGTCTCCGTTGTGCGTAAGCAAGTGGTTTCAGTCCTTAATTGCAATGGGGAAGTGGTCAGACAACATACAGTCCTGGCAGAATAATGGTAAAATGTCTTGGAGCAAACCCAGAAAATACAAATGCATTACATATGAAGTGAATATGTATCTCTAACGTGACCTGGGGAATGTGTAACGTGTAGGAAAGTAAATCACAAATGTTTTATTTTGATGGTGCTGATTTGAAACTGGAGCATTAGCTCATGCTAGTCCTTTATTCTTCTTCACTAAAACTAAAGAAGTGGTCTAAAGGTTTTCTTCTTACATCACAATTACACAAGGCCAAACACTTACTATGAAGAAATGGATGTGGGGATTTGGCTATAATTATATATATATTATAATTATGAATCACAGAATCAACCAGGTTGGAAGAGACCTCCAAGATCATCCAGTCCAACCTAGCACCCAGCCCTAGCCAGTCAACCAGACCATGGCACTAAGTGCCTCATCCAGGCTTTTCTTGAACACCTCCAGGGACAGCGACTCCACCACCTCCCTGGGCAGCCCATTCCAATGGCAAATCACTCCCTCTGGCAAGGACTTCCTCCTAACATCCAGCCTAGACTTCCTCCAGCACAACTTGAGGCTGTGTCCCCTTGTTCTATTGTTGGTTGCCTGGCAGAAGAGACCAACCCCCACCTGGCTACAGCCTCCTTTCAGGTAGTTGTAGACAACAGTGAGGTCCCCCCCTGAGCCTCCTCTTCTAAACACCCCCAGCTCCCTCAGCCTCTCCTCATAGGGTTTGTGTTCCAGGCCCTTCACCAGCCTTGTTGCCCTTCTCTGGACACCTTCCAGCACCTCAACATCTCTCTTGAATTAAGGAGCCCAGAACTGGACACAGGACTCAAGGTATGGCCTGATCAGGGTTGAGTACAGGGGCAGAATAACCTCCCTCGTCCTACTGGCCACACTGTTCCTGATCCAGGCCAGGATGCCATTGGCTCTCTTGGCCACCTGGGCACACTGCTGGCTCATCTTCAGCCTACTATCCACCAGTACTCCCCGATCCCTTTCTTCCTGGATGCTCTCCAGCCACTCTGTCCCCAATTTAAAGTGAGCTGCCAGTCATCAGTAGTGAAGCACCAAGTTACAGGATTCAGCCTTGTTTTATCTAGGGGGAAAAATTGCATCATCACAGCAGAGCACTAATACCTTGAACTAGACAGCTCACCTCTTCAAATAGACAGGAAATCTTTCACAATATCATTTTGGTAACTCTCTGTATCCTTCAAGGATGTGTTTTACCTTACTCACTTTACAGAGGATTAAACAGAGCCATAGAAAACTTAGCAGCTCTAAGTCTCTCTATAATTCAACATGACAGATGGGAATTACATCCAGGAATCATGTTTCCAGTGCTTTCTTACAAGCACTTCAGTGATTCTCTTGAAAATGTGCTGGCTGGGATAAAGTACAGCTCAAACTCTCAGTCTTGTTTCTGAAGCTGATTGTCCAGTCATCATACACTTCCCTGAAGGGCCAAAAAACACCAACCAACCAAACAAGCAAACAACAACAAAAAAAACAAGCAAACAAACCCCAAGCAACAAGCTCTCATCTGTGATTTTCAAAGTGAGCTACTTGGTCTCACGGCTCTCACTGCTGCTTTCGGACAAGACTGCACATCAGTTACACTCAGGCATTCCACAAAGATGTTTAAGGGATTGGACCATCTCTCTTATGAGGAAAGACTGCATGAGGGAGCTGGGGCTCTTTAGCTTGGAGAAGAGGAGACTGAGAGGTGATCTCATCAATATTTATATAGATGTAAAGGGTGAATGCCAGGAGAACAGAGCCAGGCTCTTCTCAGTGATGCCTGATGACAGGAGAAGGGGCAATGGGTGGGAGTTGAAGCATCTTTGAAGATGAGGAGGAATTTCTTCCCTGTGAGGGTGACAGAAGACTGGAACAGGCTGCCCAGGGCAGTTGTGGAGTCTCCCTCTCTGGAGATATTCAAAACCCACCTGCACATGTTCCTTTGTGATCTGGTCTAGGTGATCCTGCTCTGGCAGGGGGGTTGGACTGGATGATCTTTCAAGGTCCCTTCCAACCCCTGACATTCTCTGATTTCTGGCCTTTTTTTTACTTTTACAGACATGAATGCATTCTCCCTCCTGCTGACTAAATTTTCCATCCATGATCACTTGCCACTACTGACATTAAGGTGCCAGGACTTCATTAATATAAGGTCAAACAAGTAACAAGAGCACATAAAGATGTTAGTGTCCTTTTCTCAGATGGCACTCCTTTCTCCTTCATGAAACTCCAACTGACCTACTACGCACATTAATATCATTTTACTCATCTAGTAGTCAGGGAAAGTAAGGCAGAATCACTTGTTGGCTGTCTGGAGACTAGTTCAACTCTATCAAAAAACTAAAAAGTTAAATTGAAAGAGATTTCCACTGCTAGATCTTATAAACATCCCATTTGGCAGTGCTGTGTGCTCTCAGACCACGTAACTGAGAACCAAGCCAATGCTGCCACAAACACATCAAGCATATGTACACAAATATTAATAAAGCATCAAGACACTCATTCAGCTTCTCAAGTGATACAGAATAGAATAGAATCAACCAGGTTGGAAGAGACATCCAAGGTCATCCAGTCCAACCTAGCACCCAGCCCTAGCCAGTCAACCAGACCATGGCACTAAGTGCCCCATTCAGGCTTTTCTTGAACACCTCCAGGGACGGTGACTCCACCACCTCCCTGGGCAGCCCATTCCAATGCCAATCACTCTCTCTGCCAACAACTTCCTCCTGACACCCAGCCTAGACTTCCCCTGACACAACTTGTGACTGAGTCCCCTTGTTCTGTTGCTGGTTGTCTGGGAGAAGAGACCAACCCCCACCTAGCAACAACCTCCCTTCAGGTAGTTGTAGACAACAATGAGGTCCCCCCTGAGCCTCCTCTTCTCCAGGCTGCACACCCCCAGCTCCCTCAGCCTCTCCTCATAGGGTTTGTGTTCCAGGCCCCTCACCAGATTTGTTGCCCTTCTCTGGACACCTTCCAGCACCTCAACATCTTTCTTGAATTAAGAGCCCAGAACTGGACACAGCACTCAAGGTGTGGCCTGAGCAGTGTTGAGTAGAGGGGCAGAATAACCTCCCTCATCCTACTGGCCACACTGTTCCTGATACAGGCCAGGATGCCACTGGCTCTCTTGGCCACCTGGGCACACTGCTGGCTCATCTTCAGCCTACTATCCACCAGTACCCCCAGGTCCCTTTCTTCCTGAGTGCTCTCCTTAATTAATCTGGCACTGTGTAAAAAAAAAATCTACCACATTTCCCACAAAGCAACACCCCTAAGATATTACAAAGCCTGGCGTGTGTGGAAACTGCTACTCCATGGCTGCTTTGGGTATATTTCTCAGTTTCTGTATGAACTTAAAGTTTGTAATTCACCTAAAGTGCACTACCTTGTTTGCAGCTTGTTCATCACTATGTGGGGAGAGAAGGAATCATAGAATGGTTTAGGTTGGAAGGGACCTCAGGGATCATCCAGCTCCAACCCCCTGCCATAGGCAGGGACACCTCCCACTAGAGCAGGCTGCTCAAGGCCTCATCCAGCCTGGCCTTAAATGCCTCCAGGAAGGAAGCATCCACAAACCTCCCTGGGCAACCTGTTCCACTTTAAAGATGTTAGACTCTTTGCCTGCCTGGCCAAAGGCCTTTGCTGGTATTGAGGAGCTTGCACTCAGAAGTTCTACTCAGCCAGATTGGGGAACAGCAGCTGAATGGATTAGAACTGTGGCTGGTGTTTTTCCTACATTGTGAGACAAAAAGAGGAGAGAAAAGAAGAGGAGATTACAGGAGAGGTTACATTACCTCTGCATTAAAAAGTCTGAATTACTTCTGAATTAAAAATACAGCATTTTTATGAAAACAAGGATTTTTCTGGAATATGTACATAGATATAGTGAGAGGGGGGGAAAAAGAGCAGTAGAGCAGTTGTACTGAGGACACTCAGCTGTTTATAATCATCAGAGCCCTTTTCTCCTTTCTCACTTAGGGCTGACCAAGTGCTGCACATAAAAATATCTTGGGGAAATGTCACTGCCATTTTCCAATATATTAGGATGGTTTCAGATGGCTAGCAAAAGCTGCTCAGACATTTTCCACCCAAGATGACATTCAGAGCTCTGAAGCATAAATGAAAACAGCAAATTGGTTTGTGCAGTTTCCATTTGCTCTTTTCACTTGCTTGCAATATGCCATTTTCAGTATCAGACCTCAATACCTGGGGAGTTAATTACCACAAAACAAGTGTAGCTCTCCATTCTGGTAAGAGTCAGAGAATCATAGCATCAGCCAGGTTGGAAGAGACCTCCAAGATCATCCAGTCCAACCTAGCACCCAGCCCTATCCAGTCAACCAGACCATGGCACTAAGTGCCTCATCCAGGCTTTTCCTGAACACCTCCAGGGACGGTGACTCCACCACCTCCCTGGGCAGCCCATTCCAATGCCAATCACTCTCTCTGCCAACAACTTCCTCCTAACATCCAGCCTAGACCTCCCCTGTCATAGCTTGGATCTCTGTCCCCTTCTTCTGTCACCTGGTTGTCTGGGAGAAGAAACCAACCTCCACTTAGCTACAACCTCCTTTCAGGTAGTTGTAGACAGCAATGAGGTCCCTCCTGAGCCTCCTCCAGGCTAAACACCCCCAGTTCCCTCAGCCTCTCCTCACAGGGCTGTGTTCCAGGCCCCTCACCAGCCTTGTTGCCCTTCTCTGGACACCTTCCAGCACCTCAACATCTTTCTTAAACTGAGGGGCCCAGAACTGGACACAACAGTCAAGGTGTGGCCTGACCAGTGTTGAGTACAGGGGCAGAAGGACTTCCCTGGTCCTGCTGGCCACACTGCTCCTGATATGGGCCCAGATGCTGTTGGCCTTCTTGGCCACCTGGGCACACTGCTGGCTCATCTTCAGTTGGCTGTCAACCAGTACCCCCAGGTCCCTCTGCCTGGCTGCTCTCCAGCCTCTCTGTCCCCAGCCTGTAGCACTGCTTGGGGTTGCTGTGGCCAAAGTGCAGAACCTGGCACTTGGCCATGTTAAATCTCATGGCACTGGGCTGTGCCCATCTATCCAGCCTGTCCAGATCCCTCTGCGGAGGCCTCCTACCCTCTGAGAGATCGAAACATGCTCCCAACTTGTTGTCTGCCATGTGTATTCTCAGATACATCTTTAATCTCTAGGGTGCAAATAACTGGTAGCTCCCAGCAGACATTTTAGTAGTCCTCGAGCCAGTCGAGTTTGAAATCTCAAACCCAAAATACCTCTGTTGCAGGATTTGCCTTCTGCTATTTGTCACCTAGGATGTGTGGCTAGTTGACAGTGTCAAATGAATGAGTGCTCTCCACCCTTTTGTTACTCTTGAAGAAAAAACTCCTCTTCTCCACCCTGATGAGACCCCACCTGGAGTACTGCATCCAGCTCTGGAGCCTCTATTACAAAGGGGATGAGGAGATGCTGGAGCGTGTCCAGAGAAGGGCCATGAGGATGCTCAGAGGGCTGCAGCAGCTCTGCTGTGAGCACAGACTGAAAGAGTTGGGGCTGTGCAGTCTGGAGAAGAGAAGGCTCCCAGGTGACCTTGTTGTGGCCTTCCAGGATCTGAAAGGGGCCTACAAAAACGCTGGGGAAGGACTTTTTAGGCTATGAGGGAGTGAGAGGACTGGAGGGAATGGAGCAAAACTGGAGGGGGGGAGATTCCAACTGGCTGTGATGAGGAAGTTGTTGAGCATGAGAGTGATGAGAGGCTGGAATGGGTTGCCCAGGGAGGTGGCTGAGGCCCCATAGCTGGAGGTGTTTAAGGCCAGGCTGGCTGAGGCTGTGGCCAGGCTGATCTAGGGTAGGGTGTCCCTGCCCATGGCAGGGGGGTTGGAACTGGATAATCCTTGTGGTCTCATCCAACCCTGACTGATTCTATGATTCTAAAATGCTGGTGCAGCTAGAGCTTCAATTCAATTCTCGTTAAAAAGAAGAATAATCACCCAAGAACAGTCAGTGTGAGATACAAAATGCCTGATTTTTTTAAATACTTATTTTTTCTGTGTTAAAAATAAGTGTCATTTCTTGCAGAAACCAACCAAACCTTTTTTTATACTAGTATACAATAACCTTCTTCCAACACAAGCCAGTCCTGCTTTCCTGAACCCCACATCGCTACCAAATGCAAAAGACTGAAAGCAAATCTGAAGGAGCTACTCAATACCCTTGGAATGGGCTGCCCAGGGAGG
>WAAF01006592.1:0-43410 GCA_013400475.1 Tricholaema leucomelas
GAGAGGAGAGGAGAGGAGAGGAAGGGGAGAGAAGGGGAAGGGAAGAGGAAGGGGAGAGAAGGGGAAGGGAAGAGAGGGGAGGGTGGAAGGGAAGAGAGGGGAGTGTGGAAGGGGACAGGAGAGAGAGGGAAAAGTGGGAAATAGGAAATGGGAAAGGGAAAGATTAAATGGAAAATAGGAAAGGGGAAATAAGGAAAGGAAGGAAAGGGAAAAGCAGAAATACGATTTTTAAGAGAAAAGAGACAAAGGTTCCTTTCAACCTGGGAGAGGCTTAGACATTGCAGATCCCAGCACCTAGGCTGTGAGACGATCAGCATTTAAAACTCTGCATAATTAAGCAGCAGATGAGAGCAGATCATGGATGCAGTACATACCAGGGTGTAAGTTTTGTTCATGGAGCAGGCCATCAAGGCTGGCTTGCTGCTTTTGCAGGCAGCCATGGAGCAAGTATCTCAGTTACTGTGCAACATCTAAAACGTTTCTTGAAAGTAATCAAACCTGGTTAACTCTGAAATAAGCTGCTAAACAAGAAACCCCACTGCAGCTGTTCCTCACAGCTCCGTCCTTTCTTCTCGACCTGAAATAGAAATGCTCTCTGTAAATCCTGTCAAGTCCATGAGCCTTCAACAGTTTTGAAATAGAACAGAATCAACCAGGTTGGAAGAGACCTCCAAGATCATCCAGTCCAACCTAGCACCCAGCCCTAGCCAGTCAACTAGACCATGGCACTAAGTGCCTCATCCAGGCTTTGCTTGAACACCTCCAGGGACGGTGACTCCACCACCTCCCTGGGCAGCCCATTCCAATGCCAATCACTCTCTCTGGCAAGAACTTCCTCCTAACATGCAGCCTGTACTTCCCTCGGCACAACTTGAGGCTATGTCCCCTTGTCCTGTTGCTGGTTGCCTGGCAGAAGAGAGCAACCCCCACCTGGCTACAACCTCCCTTCAGGTAGTTTAGGCAGCAATGAAGTCTGCCCTGAGCCTCCTCTTCTCCAGGCTAAACAACCCCAGCTCCCTCAGCCTCTCCTCATAGGGTTTGTGTTCCAGGCCCCTCACNCATCTCTCTTGAGTTGAGGAGCCCAGAACTGGGCACAGTACTCAAGGTGTGGCCTGACCAGTGTTGAGTACAGGGACAGAATAAGCTCCCTCGTCCTACTGGCCACACTGTTCCTGATCCAGGCCAGGATGCCATTGGCCCTCTTGGCCACCCGGGCACACTGCTGCCTCATCTTCAGCCTACTATCCACCAGTACCCCCAGGTCCCTTTCCTCCTGGCTGCTCTCCAGCCACTCCGTCCCCATCCTGTAGTGCTGCTTGGGGTTGTTGTGGCCAAAGTGCAGAACCCTGCACTTGGCCTTGTTAAATTTCATCCCATTGGCCTCTGCCCACCCATCCAGCCTGTCCAGGTCCCTCTGCAGGGCTCTCCTACCTTCCAACAGATCAACACCTGCTCCTAGCTTGGTGTCATCAGAATGTTTAGATTTCAACATGCCTAGCACCCCTTTTTTTGTCCACTGGCATAGATCAGAATTGCCCTAAAAAAAGTACATTAACTAATACTTTTTAACCTCTTCCTTTCTTCCCCCCCCGATTTTATTTATTTTGCTCTTTCCAAATTTACATTTGCCATATAAATACCAGCTTCAGAAAATGTTGGACGAAATCCCAGTGCATTTTGTGTGTGTATTCAATATCTTGAATCTCAGAAGTTTCCTTCCACGTAAACCTCCAACTGATTCATAAATAGCAAACAAAGAATAAAAAGGCAAGTCTGAAAGTGCTCAGCTTGCTTGACACTAGGTGGCAGACAAGGAAACCAGGAGGATCCTTCTGCAAACTCTGCCAGCTTGTGTGTTCTGATGTGTTGTTGTGTGGATCTTCCTCCTTTGACATCTCTTAATGTTTATATTCAGTCTAAAAACCAAGGAGTCAGCTCTGCAAATAGGCTACTTTCCATATAGGTTCCTTCCACAAAATATTGGCTGCCTTTTTCATGGTTTGTTTGGGAAGAATGAATAAAGAATGTGAGAAGTCATTGTCTGTGAAGCCAGGAAAATAAACATATTTATTGATTATAACAAGCAAACAAAAAAAAAAGATGCTATGTTCAAAGTGTAATTATGAACATATATATATATAAATACACATAAAACAATACATGTTTCATAACATGTAAGAAATAAATCCAGCTAAAAGAGCTTGATGCATAAATATCTCTCTACATAGATATAGATATATGTATATCTATAGTTACAGCTAAATATAATCTCTGTATCTATAGATAGATATCTATATAGCTATGTATCAATATGGATGTTTATAGATATCTGTATCTCGTGACTTGAGGAAACAGATTGTATTCTTGGTTTCACTGCAGATTTACTGCAGGACTACTAGAATCATAGAATCCTAGAATGGTAGAGGTTGGAAGAGGCTTAGAATCATAGAATCACAGAATCAGTCAGGGTTGGAAGGGACCACAAGGATCATCTAGTTCCAAGCCCCCTGCCACGGCAGGGACACCCTACCCTAGATCAGGCTGGCCACAGCCTCATCCAGCCTGGCCTTAAACACTTCCAGGGACAGGGCGTCAACCACCTCCCTGGGCAACCCATTCCAGGCTCTCACCACTCTCATGGTGAACAACTTCCTCCTCACCTCCAGGCTCAATCTCCTCACCTCCAGCTTCATTCCATTCCCCCCAGTCCTGTCACTCCCTGATAGCCTAAAAAGTCCTTCCCCAGCTTCTTTGTAGGCCCCCTTCAGATACTGGAAGGCCACAATAAGGTCACCTCAGAGCCTTCTTTTCTCCAGACTGAACAACTCTTTCGGTCTGTCCTCATAGCAGAGCTGCTCCAGCCCTCTGAGCGTCCTCATGGCCCTTCTCTGGACATGCTCCAGCAACTCCACATCCTTCTTATAACAGCACTGAGTCCAACCCCCATGCCAAATTGGGATCATCTAGGGCAGGTCTCACAGGAACACATGCAGATGGGGTTTTCGAAGCCTCCAGAGAAGGAGACTCTATAACCTGTCTGGGCAGCCTGCTTCAGGGGTCCAACACCCTCACAGTAAAGAAGTTTTTCCTCATGTTGAGGTGGAACTTCCTGTGTTGCAGTTTGTGTCCATTGCCCCTTGTCCTATCACAGGACATCAGTGAAAAAAGCCTGGACCCTTCTTCTTGACACCCACCCTTCAGGTATTTGCAAACTTCGTCACCAGGGAGGTGGTGGAGTCACCATCCCTGGAGGTGTTCAGGGAAAGCCTGGATGAGGCACTTAGTGCCATGGTCTAGATGACTGGATAGGGCTGGGTGATAGGTTGGACTGGATGATCTTGGAGGTCTCTTCCAACCTGGTTGATTCTATTCTATTCTATTCTATTCTATTCTATTCTATTCTATTCTAACTTTAATAAGATTCTCTCTCAGTCTTCTCTTCTCCAGGCTGAGCAGCCCCAGGTCTCTCAGCTGTGCCTCCTCAGACAGATGTTCCAGCCCCTTCATCATCCTTGGAGCCTCCATTGGACACTCTCCTCTGTCCCTCTTGAACTGGGGAGCCCAGAGCTGGACACAATACCTCAGATGTGGTCTCACCAGAGCAGATCAGCGAAGGAGAACCTCCCTTGACCTGCTGCCTACACTCTTAGAAAGCCAACAAACTTCTTTATTTCATCTTTACGGTCAGTGAAACAGAAGATATTTTTTCTTCCCAGACAAGTGAGATAATTAACAATTATTAAAGTCGTGGTTTCTTTAAAGAGAGCTGACAGAAATTGAACTCTCAAATCAAATTGGAGAAAAAATACAGAATTATATTTAGAGAGAGAAAATACAGAGCTAGACATTATAAAACAATTACTCCATCCATGGCAAACCCCCTTGAATTTTTCCCCATCCCAAAAAAACTAAATCTACACTCCCCAGTGCTCCAATCCATCCCTTCCAATGCCTCTGCCATCCAAAGAGGCCTAAACAAGCCTAAACAAGAACTGCTTACGTGTTCTTCTCAATAGATTGGCTCCTGCCACACACCCAGGGCAGGAGGAGGAGGAAAGGAGAGCGAACTGACCTTGTTGTGAGCTTATAAAGAGGTAGCAGAACTATGGGACTGAATAACAATCTTCCAGTGCCCAGAAGATTTTTAACCCTATAGCCTCAACCTGGGACAATGCTAAAAACTGGATATATCTCTATATACCTTGGGAAGTTTTACCTGACCTTTCAGCAGGGTTTTCACTGAATGAGTACATAACTGTTTTCAGTGCGAGTCAGGCCACACCTTGAGTACTGTGTCCAGTTCTGGGCCCCTCCATTTAAGAGAGATGTTGAGGTGCTTGAATGTGTCCAGAGAAGGGCCTCAAGGCTGGTGAGGGGCTGGAGCACAGCTTTACGAGGAGAGCCTGAGGGAGCTGGGGTTGTTCAGCCTGGAGAAGAGAAGGCTGAGGGTTAGGTGACAGGTTGGTCTCGATGATCTTAGAGGTTTTTTCCAACTTGGTTAATTCTGTGATTCTGTGAAATGTTTGCCTATTGCTCTTTTTTTTTTTATTATTCTGTGATAAGTTCTTAATCATCTGAAGTTAATTTCCTCATTTCATCCCTGAAGGTGTTCAAAAAACAAGTAGATAGAATCACAGATCATAGAATCATAGAATGGTTTAGGTTGGAAGGGACCTCAAGGATCATCCAGCTCCAACCCCCTGCCATAGGCAGGGACACCTCCCACTAGAGCAGCTGGCTCAAGGCCTCATCCAGCCTGGCCCTGAACACCCCCTGGGAAGGAGCATCCACAACCTCCCTGGGCAACCCGTTCCAGTGTCTCACCATCCTCACTGTAACAAACACTTTCCTAACATCCAGTTTAAATCTCCCCTCCTCCAGCTTAAACCCATTCCCCCTCATCCTGACATTACTAGACCTTGTCAATAGTCCCTCCCCAGCCTTCCTGTAGGCTCCCTTCAGATACTGGAAAGCCACTCTAAGGTCTCCTCGAAGCCTTCTCTTCTCCAGGCTGCAGAGCCCCAACTCTCTCAGCCTGTCCTCATAGCAGAGCTGCTGCAGCCCTCTGAGCATCTTCGTGGCTCTCCTCTGGACCCGCTCCAGCAGTTCCATGTCCTTCTTGTGTTGGGGGCTCCAGAACTGCACACAGTACTCCAGGTGGGGTCTGAGGAGAGCAAAGGGGGAGAATTCCCTCCCTTGCCCTGCTGGCTACACTGCTCTTGATGCAGCCCAGCACACAGCTGCTGTCTGGGCTGCACATGCACACTGCTGGCTCACAGATTTTGGAAGATAGTTCAGGGGGCATGGAGGTGCTGGGTAGAAGGTTTGACTTGATGATCTTAAGAGATCTTTTCCAATCTTAACCACAGCATCATAGAAATATTTTGGTTGGAACTAACACCATCATGGCTACTAAACCACATCCCAAAGTGCCACATCCACAGATTTCTTGAACACCTCCAGGGACAGTGACTGCACCACCTCCCTGAACAACCTGTTCCAATGTGGGCAGCCTGTTCCAATGCCTGACCACCCTTGCAGGAAGGGATTTTTTTCCAGTATCCAACCCAAACCTCTTCTGAATGACTCCATGATTCTCTGATTCTATCTGCTAAACATTGTGAAGGACTGTCCAGGTTTGAGCTAGATCAGCGCTAATTCTATGATTCATTGCCTCTGTGTGTGTCTGTAAAACTCAATCCAATCACAGATGCAGGCTACTTGAACAGGATTGAATTAGTTGTCTCCACACTCAGAGTAACTTCTCTCCATTTCCTCCTTCATGCTGCAGGTGCCAGCAATGCCACTGTCTGCCAAGGGCTTTGCTTTCCAAAAATACTGAGATCTTCTGTTTTGGCTTCCAAGTGGAAGTGGTGCTAATGCATTTCTGGGGCACTTACCATAAAAACCATTTGTCTTGTTGGCAGTTTCAGGTACTCAGGAATTCTCCCTGCTTGTCTTCACTTTGCAGACCATCTCTTCTTGGCACTCAACTATCACAGGAGGGGACTTCCTGACTGCAGACAGCACTTACCATATTACACGAGCTCTGCATCTGCATTCTTTTTTGACTCTAGGGCTGCAGATAATGACAAGTGTTTGGCTCGAGCAGGCAAAACAAACAACAACAACAAGAACAAAAAGATAAACTACTTCAGCAGAACAAAAATTCAGGTCAAGACAGTTTTGAGCAGCAAGAGTTCTGAATTTTGCCACTCTGATAAGATCCATAGGTGCTATATTTTGACTGGGGTTTTAGGTTTTGATAGTTTAATTTTCTGTAATTCATAGATTCATAGGATGGTTCTACTCTCCTCAAGCTTAGTTAGCTGGGAGAAGAGACCAAGCCCCACCTCACTTCAACCTGCTTTCAGGGAGTTGTAGAGAGCAATGAGGTCTCCCCTCAGCTTCCTCTTCTCCAGAATAATTAACCCAAGCTCCATCAGCTGCACCTCACCAGAACTGTTCTCCAGACCCTTCACCAGCAATGAGGTCCCCCTTCAGCTTCCTCTTCTCCAGAATAATTAAACCAAGCTCCATCAGCTGCACCTCACCAGAACTGTTCTCTGGATCCTTCACCAGCAATGAGGTCCCCCCTCAGCTTCCTCTTCTCCAGAATAATTAACCCAAGCTCCATCAGCTGCACCTCACCAGAACTGTTCTCCAGACCCTTCACCAGCAATGAGGTCCCCCCTCAGCTTCCTCTTCTCCAGAATAATTAACCCAAGCTCCATCAGCTGCACCTCACCAGAACTGTTCTCCAGACCCTTCACCAGCTTCACTGCCCTTCTCTGGGCACACTCTAGCACTTCAGCGTCTTTTTTGGAGTGAGGGGCCCAAACCTGAACCTAGTACTCCAGGTAGTGCTGAGTCTAGAGAAGCAATCCCTTTCCTGGTCTTGCTGGTCACACCACTCCTGATCCAGGTCAGGAATCCATGCTGTTGAATACACTGTGGTTTTTAAGTCAGTTGCTGCCCCAAACATTTCAGTGAAGGTTCTTGCAGCAAAATGTTGAAAAAAAAAATTACAAGATGACTTTTAGCACTCATCTTTTGAAGTCTACTTCTGCTCACTCACAAAAACATAATTTTACACTCTAACCTAAATTATCATTCATCAATTGTCATTTAAATTATTAGCAGTGAAACACCACCAGTTGCTTCCAGATTGACACTGAATTTCCTTTTACTGTATTTAAGTTAGCTTGAAGGTAGAGCTTTGTTTATGTGCTTTAATATTTATCAGGGCAAATGTATAAACTCACGGAGTAGTACATATTTACATCTCTAAGTAATTGCTCCTAGTAATTAGTTAATTGCATTACCAGGGATTGCAATGCATTCATTACAAATGTTTTCTGTACATCCAGGGATCTACAAACTGAACCCGAACTTCACACCAGGACTGAACATGGACATTTACCTATCATAAAAGAATTATACATCATTGATGTACATTTACTCTTTGTGCAGAAATCCTTTCTGACATCAAGAAGTTCAAATTAATTAGCAACAAATACATCTCTCTAGACATTTTTTTTCCCTATGCCTGCTAAGCTAGAACTTAACAATAATATTCACACTTCCAGTTTCACTTTAAAAAGTTGCTCAAAATTATGTCATGAGAGTTTGATGGTGATCTGAATGACAGAAGTGTTTACTCTATGTAAGGTTGGGATCTGACCAGTCTCTGTCCAGAGAAGGGCACTCCACAAGAGTCACCGTCCCTGGGGGTGTTCAGGAAAAGCCTGGATGTGGCATTGAGTGGTACGGTCGAGTGGACTGGAGAGGGCTGGGTGATAGGGTGGTCTGGATGATCTTGGAGGTCTCTTCCAACCTTCTCTTCTCTTCTCTTCTCTTCTCTTCTCTTCTCTTCTCTTCTCTTCTCTTCTCTTCTCTTCTCTTCTCTCCTCTTCTCTCCTCTTCTCTCCTCTTCTCTCCTCTTCTCTCCTCTTCTCTCCTCTTCTCTCCTCTTCTCTCCTCTTCTCTCCTCTTCTCTCCTCTTCTCTTCTCTCTGGACAGCCTGCTTTGGGGTTCCAGAACCCTGCAACTAAAGAAATTCTTCCTTAAGTTCAAGTGAAACCTCCTATGTTCTGTTTGTTCCTATTGCCTCTTGTCCTGTCACTGGGCACCACTGAAAGGTGCCCAGCCCAGTCCTCTTGCCCCCAGCTCTTCAGCTCTTGCTGAGCACTGAGAAGATTCCCTTTCAGGTTGCTCTTCTCTGGGCTGAGCAGCCCCAGGTCTCTCAGCCTTTTTTCATCAGACAGATGTTTCAGGCCTCTCACCATCTCTGTGGCCTTCCACTGGACTCTCTCAAACAGCTCCGTGTCCCTCTTGAACTGGGGAGCCCAGAACTGGCCACAGTACTCCAGGTGTGGCCTCACCAGGGAAGAGTAGAGGGGAAGAGGAAGCTCCCTCGACCTGCTGGCCACACTCTTCTTCTTAGACTCCAGGAGACCATTGCCATTCTTGGCCATTAGGGCACACTACTGGCTGACGGTGAACTTGCTGTCCACCAGCACTCCCAGGCCATTCTCCACCCGGCTGCTTCCCAGCAGGTCCCCTGGTCACCTCTATTGCTGCAGGAGGTTGTTCCTCCCTCCTCAGGGGCAGGAGGGTTTATATTTTTTTAGGGAATGTTTTGTTGTAAGGATCGTTGCTGCACACTGCTAAACTCTGCATTTTTACCGAGGGCAGGCGAGTTGGGTGGTTTAGTGAGAGCACAGATCTGAATTCTAGTCCTGTATAGACTTGCTCCTACATGACTTCCCAGCCCACACTGGTAAGCTCAAACAAGTTTCTCTGAGGGATCAAAGCAGCTTTCAGGATCACGTATAACAGAATCCAAGGATGGTTTGGGTTGGAAGGGACCTTCAAGATCATTCAGTAGCAAACTCCCCACAATCAGCAGGGATACCTTCTACTATATCAGGTTGCCCAATGCTGCATCCAACCTGGCCTTGAACACCTCCAGAGAGGGAGCATCCACAGTCTTCCTGGGCAACCTGTTCCAGAGTCTCATCACCTTCACTGTAAAGGATTTCTTCTTAGTATTTAGACTAAATCTTCCCTCTCTCAGCTTCAATCCATTCCCTCTCATTTTATCGCTACAAGCCCTTGTCAAGAGTCCCTCCCCAGATTTCTTGCAGACCCCTTTCAGGTACTGGAAGGCCACTAAAATGTGTCCCAGTACACTGAAACTGTTTGAGAAAGACAACCAGAACGCCGAGCACTAGGAGGTACAAAGAACTTTTTGGAAGCTCCAATAGAATATTACTTAACATTCCAATAAATATTTACAAACAAAGATCTGCTCAGGGCAAATCAAACAGAAATTAAAGGAAGGAACCAGTGCATAGAGAAGATCTTTCATCCAAAGTCTATAATGCCTTGAATAAATAAAAGAAAACCCCCAACCTCTAAAGCTCTCTTGAAAACAGAATGCAAACATGAAATGAAGGTATAAATATTACCTCTAACCTTGCTTCATAACAAAAAAAAATACAAAGCTTTTATTTTTCTAACTTCTATTGCCAGAAGAAGTTGATAGGAAAAAAATATCACAAAGGTCATGAATATTTTTGGTTTGCCTCGTTTTGCCTTAAAATGTGCCAGCTGTCATAATTTACTGTCTGGAGAAATAAATAGCTGTGCTTGACACCAATTCACTCCATTCAGGAACGACAGGATAAAAGTTGGGATTGTTCAGCATGGGGAAGAGAAGGTTCTGGGGAGACCTCAGAACAGTCTTCTACTACCTGAAAGGTGTCCACAGAAAAACTGGGGAGGGATTGCCCCTGTACTCAACACTGGTCAGGCCACACCTTGACTCCTGTGTCCAGTTCTGGGCTCCTCAATTCAAGAGAGATGTTGAGGTGCTGGAACGTGTCCAGAGAAGGGCGACAAAGCTGGTGAGGGGCCTGGAACACAAACCCTATGAGGAGAGGCTGAGGGAGCTGGGGTTGTTTAGCCTGGAGAAGAGGAGGCTCAGGGCAGACCTCATTGCTGTCTACATCTACCTGAAGGGAGGTTGTAGCCAGGTGGGGGTTGGTCTCTTCTGCCAGGCAACCAGCAACAGGACAAGGGGACACAGTCTCAAGTTGTGCCGGGGGAAGTATGGGCTGGATGTTAGGAGGAAGTTCTGGACAGAGAGAGTGATTGGCATTGGAATGGGCTGCCCAGGGAGGTGGTGGAGTCACCGTCCCTGGGGGTGTTCAGGAAAAGACTGGATGAGGCACTTAGTGCCATGGTCTAGTTGACTGGATAGGGCTGGGTGATAGGTTGGACTGGATGATCTTGGAGGTCTCTTCCAACCTGCTTGATTCTATTCTAAAGGGACTTTTGACAAGGGCTTGTAGTGAGAGGACAAGTGTCAACGGCTTCCAACTGGAAGAAGAAGCTGGATTTAGACGGGACCTGAGGAAGAAATTCTTCCCCATGAGGGTGGTGAGGTATTGGAACAGGTTGCCCAGAGAAGCTGTGGGAGCTCCAAACCTGAAAGTGTTGCAAGTCAGGTTGAATGGGGCCTTGAGTAACCTGCTCTAACAGGAGGTGTCCCTGCTCATGGCAGCAGGGTTGGAACTAGATTATCTTGAAGAACCCTTCCAACACAAACCATTCTATGATTACATGATTCTCTGATCTTGAAGGTCCTTTCCAACCCAAACTATTCCAGAATTCTATGATCCTATTCAGCAGTAACATTTCACTCTTACTTGGATTCATTGCGGAGAGCCTCTGTGTTTGAGCAGTTATGTCTCCAGTGTCAAATGGAGAGTACAGAATATACATTTTTGTTTTGCCTTAGAATTCTTGAAATATATTAACCAAACAACATCCTTCCAGTAATGAAAATCTTTCTGAATGTTACAGCAACAGCTCTGCGACTCTAAAGTAAATTGTGGTAACCATGGAGTTGAGATGGAGTAGTAGCAGTGCCCTGCATGACAGAAATACCACAATGTTCATTTTGGCTCTTTGGAAATCAGGAGGAAATCAGCTTTTAAGCTTTTAGAATTTTGGAATGCTTCTAAATATTTGGTTTTTGGGTTTTTTTTCTTAACCATAATCTTGTGAATTGACTTATGTCCTACACTTTACAAAATTGTGGGTAATATTCCTCAACAAAAGGCAGGATGAGCTATAATTGTGCTTTGTGGGAAAGAAAAACAGGAATTGAGAATTGTGTTGGCTCTGATTCTGCGCACTGATTAAGATCACAGAATGGTGAGGGATAGAGGAACTTCTGGAGATCACTTAGTCCAACCCTCCCCCCCAGGGTCACCTACAGCAGGTTGCACAGGTGCATGTCCAGATGGGTTTTGAAAGTCTCCAGAGATGGAGATTCTACAACATTCTGGGCAGCCTGATTCAGGGCTCCAGCACCCTCAGAAAAGCTTTTCTTTAAGTGCAAGTGAAACCTCTTGTGATCAGGTTGGCTTCCATTGCCTCTTGTCCTATCATTTGACCACCTCTGAAAAGAGCTCAACTCCATCTTTATGACCTCCACCTTTTAGCTATTAGTCAGCACTGACCAGATCCCCTCTAATGCTGCTCTTCTCCAGGCTAAACAGACCCAAGTCTCTCGGCCTCTCCTAAGAGATGCTTCAGTCCCCTCATCATCCTCATGACACTTTGCTGGTCTCTCTCCAGTATTTTCTTCTCTCTTGAATAAGGAGGCCAGAACTGTACATAATACTCCAGATACCCCAGCAGATGCAGCCTCACCAAGGCAGAATAGAGAGAGGGGAGAGGGGGAGAAGATGATGACATCTTTCTAACAGCATCTTGACTATAGAAGCAGGCTGCCCTATTGATAGGTGTAATATTTACGCAGCTGGAACTCGAGGCTAGGTCTATACCTTGAATGGAACATATGAGGTCTTACTATCTCACAGGTCTTACTACCTCATGATGGAAACATTCAGTCAGAAAGACCCGGGGTTCTTGTCCTTGTTGGTGTCTCCTGTGTCTCTGTCTTCATTAAACAGTTCATAAGCAATGTTGTGCGCAAAGCTTCCTCCACATTAATTACTGGGTTTACCGGTGAGGTGTTGACAGTGTGGCGGGGTTGCAGGTGTTGTCTCTGTGAGGACACAGCAGGTTTCAGCTAGTTCCAGCTGGCTCAAATTCCCCCATCATAGTGCACAGCTGAGCCTGTGGCACCTGTGATGTGTTAAGAAAGGGCCAAAAACACCAAGAAAGAAGAGTGAGAAGCAGCAGTTCAAGTGCTCAAGGTGAGAAAAAGAGAAGGTGGTGCTCCATGGAGATATTCTCCAGCTGGATCTGCTCTGGAACAGATGGATATTCCTAATGGAAAGCAACAGCAACACATATTAGAACCACACTGGAGCAGAGGAGAAGCATGGAGAGGAAGGAGAAGCAGAAATAGAATGAGATGCTGACCATAACATCCACCTCTTTCCCTTCTGCCTCTTGGTGTGGAGAGAGAAGGTGAGAGTCAAAAAGAGAAACAGCCTGGAAGAGAGATGATAAATGATGTTTTAATGTCCATATTTTTGTTGTTTCTCTCAAAATCTATCTGACTATAAAACCTGTGAATATAATAAATGCAAATGCAAATTAGGATGTTCCTGCCCATGGCAGGGTAGTTGGCCTCTAAGGTCCCTTTCAATTCAAAGTATTCTATGAATTATAGAATCATAGACTCATAGAACAGCTTAAGTTGAAAGGGACCTTAGAGATCATCTACTCCAACTTCAAGGGCATGGGCAGGGATACCTCTCAACTAGACAATGGCTGCTTAAGGCCTCATCCAACCTGGCCTTGAACACCTCCAGGGAGAAGACATTCACAATCTTCCTAGGCAATCTATTTCAGTCTCACCACCATTGTAATGGATAACTTCTTCCTAAGATCCAGACTAAAGCTATTCTCCTTCAGTTTAAAACCATTCCCCTTTGTCCTATTGCTAGACAGTCCCTCTGCAGCCTTTCTGTAGGATGCCTTTAGGTATTGGAAGGCAGCTATATGGTCTCCCTGCAGTTTTCTCTTATCTAGGCTGAACAACCCCAGCTCCCTCAGCATATCCTAATAGCAGAGGTGTTCCAGCCCTTGGATCATCTTCGTGGCCCTCCTCTGGTCTCACTCCAACACGTCTGTGTCCTTCTTATGATGGGAACATCAGAACTGAATATGAATATCTATGAATACCACCACACTTAGATGGAAAGTTTTAACATCTGGTTTTATTTCACCTGATTCAAACATACAGAGCAAAATGAATTCTCCAGGCTGAATGAAGACAAGATTATCAATATTTATCCTCTTAGGATAATAAATGTTCTACTCAACTAAATGAACTCAGGAGAGGTTTTCTTAACTGAAAAACACCTAAAGTGCAGTTAACTGCTACCTTATACCTCCATGTATCAAACCAAGAAGACAAAGAGTAAGAAAATAGGCAGGTTTTTGTTCATTCACCTGAGATAGTCCCAAGTCCCTTCAGCTCCGTCCTCAATAACAGCAGGTGAGAGGACGCAACTATGTGCTAAATGGCAAGGGACTAAGTGAATATCCATTCTGTGGCCATTGTACACTGCCACATACTGAAAGGCATGAAATCCAGCTCAAAAACTTGTAATAAATTTTAGCTTTTCAGTATAAAACCTCAAATGACTCAAAAACCTCTTTCCTTTGGGAACAATACTGGGAATTGGAATATCTTCACTCCGATAGCAAACATCAAACTCTGGTCTCCTTCTTCTCTTCCAGACACTTCAACCTCAGAAGTTTCTGTTAATCTTAAACAGACAAAGTTATCCTGATAGCTTTTCCACCTCATTCCAACTTCCTTTCAGGGGGTTGTAGAGAGTAATGAGATCTCCTCTCAGCCTCTGCTTCTCCAGACTAAACAACCTCAGGTCCCTCAGCTGTTCCTCAGCAGAACTGTTCTCCAGACCTTCTTCAGCTTCCTTGACCTTCTCTGGACACATTCCAGCACACCAATGTCCTTCTAGGAGTGAGGGCCCCAAAAGTGAACCCAGCACACCAGGTATGGCCTCACCAGGGGGAAATTTCCTTCCCTGGTCCTGCTGGTCACGTTATTTCTGACCCAGGCCAGGGTGCTGTTGGTAGCCTTCCTGGTCACACACAGGCTTACATGCAGCTGGCTGTCAACCATCATCCCCAGGTCTTTCCCTGCTGCACAGTTTCCAACCACTCTGCTTCAATTCTGTAGCAACCATGGGGTTGTTGTGGCCCAAGTATGAGATCCAGAACTTGGCTTTGTTAAACTTTATCTCACTGTCCTCAGCCCACCAATCCAGCCTGTCCAGATCCCTCTGCAGAGCCTTCCTACTCTCCAGCAGACCAATATTCCCATCCAATTTAGTGTCATGGGCAGACTTATTGAGGGTGCAGTCAAATTAATTCTGGGACACTGAGGCTTAGACTCTCAAAGGTAGCTGTTTAGACCCAGATTTTAGTGGAGAGTAATGTTGTTGAGGAACTTGGTTTAACTGCTATAAAAGTGGTTTTAATAATGCCTGGAAAACAGATCCAGATTTAAAAGTGTCAAAGAAAAGTGATACTTCAACAAATGTGATTCAATGAGTAAAAATGAGGCATTAGTTCTGACATTTGTGAACATCTTGAAAACATCTTTAATAGCTGATTGGTAATTACATTAACAGCCTTGATGCTGATTTTTTTTTCTTGAAGGATGATCTTTTTTAAAGGAATGTATTTGAATGTATCATACACAATTTTTATGTAGCTCCTCTGTGGCAATTACAAATCTAAAGGCTTTTCTATCTTTATGAGTATTCCTTTCCTATCTTTATGAGTATTCAGTTGTAATGAAGCTTCTTATCATTTTCCTACCTCTGCACCCTTTGAACACTCATTCTTTTAATATTAGAATCATTGAATCAACCAGGTTGGAAGAGACCTCCAAGATCATCCAGTCCAACCTAGCACCCAGGCCTATCCAATCAACTAGACCACGGCACTAAGTGCCTCATCCAGTCTTTTTCTTGAACATCTCCAGGGACAGCGACTCTACCACCTCCCTGAGCAGCCCATTCCAATGGCAAATCACTCTCTCTGGCAGGAACTTCCTCCTAAAATCCAGCCTATAATTCCCTTGATACTGTGTCCTCTTGTTCTGTTGCTGGTTGCCTGGCAGAAGAGACCAATCCCACATGGCTACAGCCTCTCTTCAGGTAGTTGTAGACAAGAAGTTGTTTTTCAACAACGTGAACCTTACTGGATTTTCCAAAGGACTCCTAATTTTGTTCCTTGCAGAGCATTCTTCAGTGCACGGCCCTTGTTTTATTCACTTGACACCAGTAAAAACCTGCTCTGAACAGGTTTGGTCATAAGCTTGTTAATTTTAGCATCACCTTTTTACAGCAGTTATGACTTCATGGTATTTCATCACCTCACAACCTATTACTAAATTAATTTTCACAATAGATTGGAGAGGTGAAGGGGGAGAATTATCCCGAATTTATGCCTAGGACATGTCATAGAATTGTTTTGGCTGGACCTCCAGGATCAGTGAGTTCAGCCATCAACCCAGCGCCACCATGCCCCCTAAATCACATCCTGAAGTTCCATGTGTACATGTTTTTCAAACACCTCCAGTGATGATGAGTCCAGTACCTCCTCCTTGTTCCAATGCCTGACCATTATTTCAGTCAATTTTTTCCTAGTACCCAACTTAAACCTCCCCTGGTGCAACTTCAGGTCATTTACCCTCATCCTATCACTTGTTTTTAGGAAGAAGAGACAAACATCTATCTCACTCCAACCTCCTTTCATAGAATCACAGAATAATCAGGTTGGAAGAGACCTCCAAGACAGCTGCAGATCACTGGATGTTGCTGGCTTTGATGATGAGTGAAAAGCTTGGGGCACTGTGGAGCCCTCTGCCACTTCATTCCACCTTTTTTGTGTGTGTGCTTTTGTTGTGATCCAATGTCTTAAGAAATTAAAAAGCAACAAAGTAAAACAATGGCCAAAGCAAAAGAAAATGCCCCCAAAGGAAAGCAACCCTCTCAGCAAAGCCAAACAAGCTCCTCAGCAAAACCAAGCAACCTCAAAGCCAAACCTACCACGAAGCCAAAACAACCTGGAAGTCCCCACACCAAAGCCCCCAAAACAATCCCAAACCCAAGCAACTCCAAAACAAAGAAAGAAACAAAGCTAAACAACCCAAATTGAAGCAAAGTAACCCCCAGGCCAAACAATCCAAGATAAAGCAAAGCAACTCCTAAGCCAAACAACACCAAAACCAAGCAAACCACCAGAAAACAAAGCACACAAAGCACAAGAAACCCCCAAACCCACTCCAAAACCAAAGCACACCAAACAAACCCAGCAACCCTAAAACCCAAACAACCCCAAACTCCACCAACAACACAAAACCTCTTAAAAAGCAAAACCAAAACTAAAACAAACCACAAAGCCCCAAACTAAACAAAAATCCCCAAACCAAACAAAACCAAACAGAAGCAAATCAAAGAAGCAAACAATGGAAACCACAATCTCTCCCCAACCAACCACTGAAACAAACCTCCAAAATTCTGCTGCCCACTGAATTTGCCTTTTTCTTTCTAAGCATATTTACTATTTTGCTTAGATTTATTTTTCCTTGGTAGAGGTTAAACACATCAGAAAAGGAAAAAACCCAAATAAACAAAAAACCTAAACACCAGACACACCATGTCAGAGGCTAATGGGTGGTCAAACAAAACTCATTGTAGTAACAAGCTTCTGTTCTGGTCCCAGTTACTCCCCATCTCTTCCAGTGTCTACAGCAATGAAGCTAAGATAGGAAGTTAATTTGCTGCAGCCTGCAGACAGGAGCTTCTGCTGAGCCTGGAGTTCTTGATGTCTGTCAAAGATTCTCTTATAAGAATGGATTATAGTAGCCACACAAGCTGAGCACTAGTTGATTCCTCTTATAAAAGAGGATTAAAAGTGAAGGTGGCTTCAAAAGGTGGTGCCACCAGCAAAGGAAAACTGGAGAGAAAAAAAAGAGCAAAGAAGCTGCTGTAGAAATTGCAAAATCCCTTGGATAATATTACTTCTGAGATTGGAGCACAGGTAGCACACTTCACAAATTGCTCATTACTACTGACTTCTTGTAACATGGAGACATTAATGCAGTCTCATGGTCACTTTATTCACTCCTCACAAAGCTAGACAGAACCTTAAGCAAGCTCTCTTGCAGCTGAAAAACAATTTGGCACAATATCAGCTGAAAAAAAGACATAGGATTGATACATAGGTTCGCAGAATGGTTTGCGTTGGAAGAGACCTGAAAGAGTTCGAACCTCCCTACTATGGACAGGAACGCCTTCCACTAGAGCAGCTTGCTCAAGGCCTCATTCAATCTGGCCTTGAACACCTTTAGGGAGGGGACATCCTTAACCTCCCTGGGCACCCTGTTCTAGTGCCTCACCAAGAACTTCTTCCTAATTTCCAATTTAAATCTCCTCTTCTCAAGCTTAAACCCATTGCCCTCATCCTATCACAACAAGCCCTTGCAGAAAGTCCCTCCCCAGCTTTCTTGTAGCCCTCTTCAGGTACTGGAAGGCCACTATAAGATCTGCCTGGAGCTTTCTCTTCTTCAGAAGATAATTCATTTCATCCAGACTGCAGTTATGTGCTTGAACATTGAACAACATACTTGAGACAGAAGAACATCATGCATGTATTGAGGAACAAGCAGAAAACAGGGCAGATGTTTTACTGACCTCTACCCATGAGAATGTGACTGGGAGTTTGGCTCGTCCCTTACTGACCAGATAATAATGTCTCCATTATTATTGTGAATGGTGTTCTCATGCAGTGGATATCTCTGCTGCTTTGGATGGAAATAGGTGTTCAGCTGAAAATCAAATCAAATTTTGTTACTACTGGTGGTGTCCCCTGTAGGGACAGGCTGAGAGAGTTGGAGAGAGCAGGTCTGGAAAAGACAAGGCTCCAGGGAGACCATATAGTGGCCTTCAAGTAACTGAAGGGGACCTACAGGAAAGCTGGGGAGGGGTTTTTGATAAGGGCTTTCAGTCATAGGACAAGGGGCAACGGCTTTGAGCAGGAAGAAAGGAGATTGAGATCATAGATCAGGAAGAAATTCTTTTCAGTGAGGGTGGTGAGACACTGAGACAGGTTGCCCAAGGAGACTGTGGATGCCCCATCTCTGGAGGTGTTCAAGGCCAGGTTGAATGGGGCCTTGAGCAAGCTGACCTCGTGGGAGGTGTTCCTGCCCATGCCGGGGTGGTTTGGTTTAAAGTAGATGATCTTTAAGGTCCCTTTCTACCCAAACTGTCTTTGGAGAGTTAATCTCTTCACTGAAGCTTGAAATTTAATGGTTGGGCTTAATGATCTTAAAAGGTCTTTTCCAACCAAATCAACTCTATGATTTTATAGATGTTGTTACATTGTTGTCCAAAATAAACTGTAGCAGACAGTACATCATGTGAGGTAAGAGGTCCATCTCATGATGTATTTCTGTATGAGACGAAACAGATAGTCTCTCTCAATTAATCTAATGAGCTAACCAATTACTCTGGATAATTACAGGCATCTAGAGATGTGAGGCTGCTGGCAATCAGACACTTGTAATACTAAGAGAATAATTACATCTTGTGGTTTGTCTTGGAAAGGATTAACAACATATTCTACCAAATTTTAGCAGTTTGAGTTAATTTATTTTTCATTCATGATCACTTGGGGGTGGTGGTGTGAGAATTCAGAGCCCAGGACTCATACTGGAACTATTTGGGGGTAAAAAAAAAGTTTGCCTCTCTTTCTCCAGTGACCCAATAAGGAACTGCACTGACAGAGGTTCAGAAAGTTAAAGCAATTAAAAGGTTTAATTTATTAAAGCAACAAATACAATAGATTTGGGATTGCTGGTGATAAATGCTCCAACTGCAAGATGATCTCAGGTTAATAAATACTAAGCAATGTCCAACACAGTTTGAGACAAAAACCTTTGCAATAGCTTCAATATAAAACAGAAATGAAGCAAAAATTCAGCTGGATATCGAAAGTGCAATTCTTACCAAGAAGACATCTATGTCTTGGGTGGAGGAGAAAGAGCACAGCCTGTTAACCACCCTCATCTCAGTCTTTCCCTCCCAACTGGTGATAGCCGCAGTGGCAGTGCCCTGAGACATGTTCCTCTCATGAGTTCTATACTCTAAGCCCAGTAGTCTCTGCCTTCTAGATGTTTAGCACGATTTGGAGAGTTGAGTAACACAGTCATAGATGTTTAGCACATACTCAGTTTGGCTCATTATACTAAGGAGTGTTACCTTTAATATTAAAATGGCAGTTAATTAGGCAAAGGTCTTCAGTCAGGCACTTTGGCCTTGAAAACCTCCCTGGGGAGCCTTTTCCAGTCTTTGAGAACCCTAACTTCTCTTTAACACCACCAGAGTTGCAGACAGCACTTCTCTGGGCAACCTGTTTCAGTGCTTCACCACCCTCATGAGCAAGAATTTCTTCCTCACGTCTCATCTCAGTACAGCTTGAAGCCATTACTCCTCATGCTGTCACTCCATGCCTTTGACAGAAGTCCCTCTCCAGCTCTCCTGGATCCCCTTAAAATCCTGAAAAGCTGCCAAAAGCTCTCCTTGGAGGCTTCTTTGGGCTAAACAAGCCCAACTCTCTCAGCCTTCACAGCAGATCATCTTTGTGATCTCCTCCAGACCCACTCCAGCCAGTCCATGTTCTTCTTGTGCTGGGGACTCCAGAACTGGACACAGGACTTTAGGTGGGGTCTCAACAGAGTGAAGCAGAGTGACAGAATGCCATCCCTCCACCTGCTGCCCAGGCTACTGGGGATGCAGCCCAGAATATCTGGTCATAGTGGTGGCCCTCTCTGGCACCCACTCATAATGTATGTCTGATTTCAAAAGGAATCATCTGGAAAAGCATACTTGTGGCTGTTTTCTTTAAAAATATTTTTTCATTTTAGGACACTATTTAATGATGTAACTCTCTGAAAGGAGACTGCCTTGTTGTGGAGGAGCCAGATAAGTAGAAAACACTCTCAGAACATGCTAGTTCAGACCACTGACCTTTTCAGAGTGAGGAAATTCAGACATCTGGATTCACTTTCATCATCGACATAATGCTTAAATCAACAACCTGTAGGCTGGGACGATTCTGAAAGGGAAGAAGACAAAGAAATATGAAAAGGAAAGTGGTTTCCACCCCTCCTGCTTAATCTATCCTTACAGTGTTAATAATGCTACATTTATGAGGAAAGAATGTGATGGAGAGACAAAGCAAGCAAAAAGAGAAAACAGGCATAAAGAAGGATGATTTAGGCTGGATATTAGGAAGAAATTCGTTACAGTAAGGGTGGTGAGACACCAGAAGAGGTTGCTCAGGCAAGTTGTAGATGCCCCCCTCTCTGGATATATTTGAGGCCAGGATGGATGTGTCCTTGAGCAGCCTAGTATAGCGGAAGGTGTTCCTGTCCATGGTGGAGAGGTTGGAACTAGATGATCTTTAATGTCTCAATGGCAGGGGGGGGGTGAAACTAAAAGATCCTTCTCGTCCCTTCCAACCCTGACTGATTTTATGATTCTGTGATTGTGTAAACTAGTGACTAGAATTTTCTGGTAAGTTGGACACCTGAATTATCCTCTCTGTTGTTTGATTTTTTTTCTCACTTCTATTTAATGAACTCTGTTTTTAAAAACCTAATATTAGGGAAAGATTTTTTGCACTGTATTCTGAACCAGAATGCCTAAGTTTTGGACTCAATTAGAGCTCCATTTAGCTTTCTGTGTGTTAACACATGGTGAATTCCCATTAATTCAATCACCTCTCTCTGTGAGCAGTTTGGAAGCTTGTTCGTGAGCACCTAAGGAATCTGAATGTGCACAAATCCATGGGGCCTGACGAGATCCACCCACGGGTCCTGAAGGAAGTGGCAGATGAAGTTGCTAAACCACTGTCCATTGTGTTTGAAAGGTCATGGCAGACTGGTGAAGTTCCTGCTGACTGGAAAAGGGCAAACATAACACCCATCTTCAAGAAAGGGAAAAAGGATGACCCTGGAAACTACAGGCCAGTCAGTCTCACTTCTGTGCCTGGAAAGATCATGGAGCAGATCCTCCTGAGGGCTCTGCAAAAGCAAATGGAAAACCAGGCAGAGGTGACTGGCAGCAATCAGCATGGCTTCACTAAGGGCAAATCATGCCTGACAAATTTGGTGGCTTTTTATGATGTAGTCACAGCTGCAATGGACAGGGGAAGGGCAACTGACGTCGTCTACCTAGACCTGAGTAAGGCATTCGACTCTGTCCCACATGACATCCTGGTCACCAAACTGGAAAAGCACAAACTGGATGGGTGGAGCACTCACTGGATAAGGAATTGGCTGGATGGTCGCATGCAGAGAGTGGTGATCAATGGCACAATGTCCACCTGGCGACCGGTGACAAGTGGTGTTCCTCAGGGGTCAGTGCTGGGACCAGTGCTCTTTAACATCTTTGTCAGTGATATGGACAGAGGAATTGAGTGCACCCTCAGCAAGTTTGCAGATGACACCAAGCTGTGTGGCACAGCTGACTTGCTGGAGGGCAGGGATGCCATCCAGAGGGACCTGGACAGGCTGGAGAGGTGGGCCCAGGCCAACCTCATGACGTTTAACAAGGCCAAGTGTAAGGTCCTGCACCTGGGTCGGTGCAATCCCAGGCACAGATACAGGCTGGGTGATGAATGGCTGGAGAGCAGCCCTGAGGAGAAGGACCTGGGGGTCTGGGTCGACGAGAAGCTCAACATGAGCCGGCAGTGTGCACATGCAGCCCAGACAGCCAACCGAGTGCTGGGCTGCATCAAGAGAAGTGTGGCCAGCAGGGCAAGGGAGGTGATTCTCCCCCTTTACTCTGCTCTCGTCAGACCCCACCTGGAGTACTGTGTGCAGTTCTGGAGCCCCCAATACAAGAAGGACATGGAACTGCTGGAGCGGGTCCAAAGGAGAGCCACGAAGATGATCAGAGGGCTGGAGCACCTCTGCTATGAGGACAGGCTGAGAGAGTTGGGGCTCTTCAGCCTGGAGAGGAGAAGGCTTCGAGGAGACCTTATAGTGGCCTTCCAGTATTTGAAGGGAGCCTACAGGAAAGCTGGGGAGGGACTATTTACACAGTCTAGTAATGTTAGGACGAGGGGGAATGGGTTTAAGCTGGAAGAGGGGAAGTTTAGACTGGATGTTAGGAGGAAGTTCTTTACAGTGAGGGTGGTAAGGCACTGGAATGGGTTGCCCAGGGAGGTTGTGGATGCTTCCTCCCTGGAGGTGTTTAAGGTCAGGCTGGATGAGGCCTTGGGCGAGCTGCTCTAGTGGGAGGTGTCCCTGCCTGTGGCAGGGGGTTGGAGCTGGATGATCCTTGAGGTCCCTTCCAGCCTAAACCATTCTATGATTCTATGATTCTATGATTCTAAATTGCCATGTTTAGGCTCACCATGTTTTCCTGAATGCTGTTTGCCTGTTTGAAGTGGTTCTCCGAATTACCAGCTTTTCATCACTTTGTCTAAGAGGGCTAAGACTCTGAGAAATTCTGATTCCAGGGTCCTAGTTCTAAGACAAATGGATCAAAAGAGATCACTGAGAGTATGTTACAAAAGAAACAGTGTATACACGCGGCTCTCTGTTTGAGCTACGACAGAATTACCAATTGGATGGCTTTGGCCCCTGCAAATCAAATTCCACACTTTAGGCTTCAAAAAACGATTTGAATGTGAATTCTGGGGGCCGGATGGTTATGTGAGAAAGTAACAGTTGTGGGCAAGGATTGTCCCCTGGCCATGCCTGGAGTACTTGGATCAGTTTTGGGGCACTTGCTAGAAGAAAGACATTGAGGTGTCCAGAGAAGAACAATGAAGCTGATGAAGGGTCGGGAGAAGAGGTCTGGTGAGGAGCAGCTGAAGGAACTGGGGTTATTTAATCTGCAGAAGAGGAAACTGAGATGAGACCTCATTGATCTCTCCACCTTCTGAAAGGAGGCTGGTGTGAGGTGGGAGTCAGTTTCTTCTCTCTAGTATCAGGTGTTAGAATGAGAGGAAATTACATGAAATTGTGCCAAGGGAGGCTTATTTTGGGAGTTAGGGAAAATGTATTTCCTTCAAGAGTGGTCAGGCATTGGAACAGGCTGCCCATGGAGGAGGTGGAGTTACCATCCCTGGAAGCATTCAAGAAATGTGTGGACATGGCACTCTGGGACATGGTTTAATGGCCATGATGATACTGGGTTGATGGTTGGACTCAATGATCTTACAGGCCTCTTCTAACCAAAACAATTCTATGATTCCATGATGCTAAGTGTAGTAAGCAGTTTTAGTAGTTATCAGCTTTGGAACTCAAAAATGTATGAATGTCTATCGTAGCTGTGACAGAAATCCATCTCTTCTAGTACTGTCTTCGGTACTCGCCATACAGAGTCATAGAATCATTATGGTTGAAAAATCTTCTAAGTTTTTAATCAAGTCCAGCCCTCAAACCATTACCACCGTGCACACTAAGCTATGTCCAGGAGTGCCTTGAAAAAACAGAGAATTGGGTCTTTTTAGTCTGGAAAAGCAGAGACTGAAGGGGAATCACATCAATGTTCATTAATACTTTAAAGGTGGGTGTCAGGAGGATGGAATCAGGCTTCTTTTTCAGTGGTGCTCAGTGACAGTACAAAGGAGAACAGGTACAAAGTATAACATATGAAGTTCCACCCAAAGATGAAGAGGAACTCCTTTACTTTAAGGGTGATGCAGCACTGGAGCAAGCTACACAAAGAGGTAGTGGATTCTTCATTTCTAGAGACATTCCAAAGCCCCCTGGAAGTGTTCCTGATGAGGCACTTAGTGCCATGGTCTAGTTGACTGGATAGGGCTGGGTGCTAGGTTGGACTGGATGATCTTGGAGGTCTCTTCCAACCTGGTTGATTCTATGATTCTTTAGGTGAACTTTACTTAGCAGGGGAGTTGGACTTGATACTCCCAAGAGGTACAATCCCACCCCTATTATTCTGTAACTGATGCAATCTGCAAGGACGGAATATGATCCACCAGGAAAAGCATAAGTGAAGGTGGTTTAAAATGGGAGAGTCAGAAAATTGTTGGTCAGAAACAAACCTTTATGCTTGCTTTCATCAGTATAGGCACACTGTACATGCAGAGGCATTTTGCCATTGAGATAGTCTGCTTAACAGTCGTTATATCACACTAACATTAAAATCTTGAACTTTATCCAAACAGCACTTTACTTCAGCCTTTGAATGCAGCTTTTTTGGATGTTGTTTTTTTTTTTATTTGTACATCTATGTTCCCTTCTTCACACATTTCTGAGGCTACCACTTAGGAGTCACTCAGAGAAAACATTTAATTCAAACTTCAGGTTTGGGTGGACAAAGAGGCTAAGTGGCATTTAACACAGAGCAGCATTTTGCCACTCGCAGAGAACAGAGAGGACAGAAGGAAGGTTAGTCACACGAAGAATAAACAAGGAAAGAGCCCTTGATTTTGTACCCTCTGCCATAAGTGACAAAAGGCACAACTATGACCCGAAGAATGGCTTTTCTCCTCGTTGCCCTTCACATCACCTCTTTCTCATGCACTTTCCTTTTCAACATTTTCCCAAGGAGACTGGGTTATCAGGGTTTTCCAGAACTTGATGGTAAACACTGCAAAGCCAGTAAAATCCTGATTTTTTTTTTCTTCAGCGTGTTCCTCAGATAAATTGAAGGCTGTTAGTTGTGTTCTGCCTTTTGATGAGAGTAGTGGTAAAAGGAGATCATACAGAAGAGGAATGAAATGATGTAGCCTGCCTCTGGTAGAATTATAGAAACATAGAATGCTAAGGGTTGGAATAGATGTCTGGAAATAGTTGGGTCCAATCCTCCTGCCAAAGTAGGATCACCTGGTGCAGGTCACACTGAAATGCATCCAGATAGGTCTTGAAAGTCTCCAGAGAACTAGACTCCACAGCCTCTCTGGACAGCCTGCTCCAGGGCTCTGGCTTCCTCTCAGTAGAGAAATTTAATCTGGCTGGATTGATCAGCTGAGGTCAGTTGTATGAAGTTTAAGGCCAAGTGCTTGTTCCTATACTTGGGTCACAACAACCCCATGAACACTTCAAGCCTGGGGCAGAGTTGTTGGAAACAGCTGAGCAAGGAAAGAACAGGAGCCACTGTGTGCTCAGGTGATCAAGAAGACATCCTGGCCTGGAGGAGGAATAGTGTGATCAGCAGGACCTGTGAAGTGACTGAACCCTGAACTCAGCACTGATGAGGCCACACCTTGAATCCTCGGCTGAGTGTTGGGCTCCATATTCCAAGAAGTACATTGAGGAGCCAGAGCATACACAGAGAAGGGCAATGAAGCTGGTGAAGAGTCTGGACAACAGGTCTGGTGAGGGGCAGCTGAGGGAAGTGGGGTTGTTGAGTGTGGAGAAAAGGAGGCTGATGAAGACTTCATTGCTCTCTACAACTCCCTGAAAGGAGGTTGGAGTGAGGTGAAAGTCAGTCTCTTCTCCCCAGGAACAGGTGATAGGATGAGAGGAGATGGCCTCAAGTCACACCAGGGGAGGTTTAGGTAGGAATTTAGAAAGAACTTCTTGACTGAAAGGGTTTTCAAAGATTATAATAGACTGCCCAGGGAACTGGCTGAATCTCCATCCCTGGAGGTGTTTCAAAGGCACTGAGATGTAGTGCTGAGGGACATAGTCTAGCATCAGACTTGGCAGAGTTGGTTGGACTTGATGATCTTTTCCAACCACAATGATTCTATCATTTCATGGAAGACTTCTGAAGATATCAGCTCTTTATGTAAGTAATTTGTGTTCTCATAGACAGAAAAAATGATCATGCTGCTTTGATATCTCTCTGTGCCTATGCCTTCTCAATGCTGTTTTTGTTCACTTCTAAGATGGGATGTTCCATTTTCCACCCAGTGGAATACAGATCATATCCTGAACCCTGGAACTTGTGGTGCACAGGAGGAATAATGTGCAAATCCTTTTCCTACCAAAATTCATTTCAGTGAAAAATACCCAATAGCTTGTGTGACGATGTCTTTTGTGTGATGCGTTGTCAACAGCAGCTTGATTTGGACCCTAGCACACTTTTACATCTTATTTGTTTCTCTTACTTTTCCTTTGTATTTTGGATAATCTGCATCACACAGAGGGGAATAAAAAAAAATATTGGTTTTTTGGAGATGTAGGGGAATGGCAGCTCCTGCTGAGTATACAACTAATAGGTGTTGTAAGCTTTTCCCCTAGAGCATGATAGTGCTGATTAGAAATGTCTTGCTTCTGAGAAGGCGAAGGGCTCCCACATTTCACTGACTTTCCAGCCCAGCAGGAATACAGAGCCTGGGAGTTACAGTTTCTTTGATATTCAACTCTTTCTTTGTCCTCATTTAATAACATTTTCATTCCACATCAGGAACACTTCTTGTAGGATTGCCAAACAATTACCGTAAGGATTGCGGAGAGTCCAAGGAAGAATTTGTGAAGAAATACTACTAATAATAATACAAATACTACTACCACTAATAATAGGAAACATTAAAGGTAAATTAATTCTAAAAGGCTTAAACTATTAAGAAAACTGGGGAGACTTTTGAGAATGGTTTGTAGTAATATGGTGTTGGAACTAAATATCTTTAAGGTCCCTTTCAACCCAAATGACTCTATGAGTAGAGTCCTCAGTCAGTTGAACATTAGAAGGAACTTTTTGACTGAAAGGTTTCTCACAGACTGGGACAGGTTGCCCAGGAAGGTGGTTAAATTCCCATCTCTGAGGTGTTTAAAAGACTTTTTACGAGGGCTTGCAGTGATAGGACAAGGAACAGATTTAAGCTTGAGGCCGACACATTCAGACTGGCTATTAAAAGGAATTTCTTTACAGTGAGGGTGGTGAGACACTAAAACAGGTTGCCCAGGGAGGTTGTGGATGGTCCCTTCCTCGAGGCATTCAAGGTCAGGTTGGATGAATCCTTGAGCAGGCTGATCCAGTGGGAGATGTCCCTACCCATGGCAGGAGGTCCCTTCCAAATCAAACCATTTTTTGATTCTACGATACCTGACTGCCTGCAGGGCTGGGGTCAGTCTCTTGCTAAACAGGAATACTGTTTCCATGCCTTTCATTATAATCCCAAGAGCTAGCGTTTACACGGTGATGGGTATACAAAGACAAAAACCCCTTTGTCACCGTCCCACTGCACATCCACAAGAACATTTATGGTTACAGAAGAGGGCAAGAGGCAGAACACAGAATCGTGAATTTACTTTGGTTGGAAATGATCTTTAAGTTCATCAAGTTCAACCATTCTCTAACGCTACCACAGCTGGGGCTAAATCATGTCGAGTCGAAGTGCCAAGCGGAGCGGTGGGGCCGTGGGGCCGGTGCCGCCTGCCGAGGCGCGGGGTCAAGCGAAGCAGCTGGGCCGTGGTGCGGGGCCGGTGCCGCCTGCCGAGGCGAGGGGCTGAGCGGAGCGGCGGGCCCGCGGAGCCATACTGCAGGGCTGGTGCCGCCTGCCGAAGGGCAGGGTCAAGGGAAGCGGCGGGGCCGTGGAGCGGGGCTGGTGCCGCCTGCCGAAGGGCAGGGTCAAGCGAAGCGGCGGGGCCGTGGTGCGGGGCCGTGGTGCGGGGCCGTGGTGCGAGGCCGGTGCCGCCTGCCAAGGCGAGGGTCTGAGCGGAGCGGCGGGGACACACAGCTACCTCCGGCCCCCTGCCCCTTCCTGCTTCCCTGGAAGTATCCCCGTTTCTGCCTCCTCCCGCGCCCCAGACAGGGCAGCACCCCCAGGCGTGCGGAGTGCCGTGTGCCCGCCGGCCCTTAAGTAGCACTGGTTGAGGCCATGAGACTTGGGGTCTCACAGATAATTATTTCCCCCACTCCCCCCTTATAAAAAAAATATTTAACTCTCCCTTGTTTGCTTTCACTTAGCTCTCAGGATGATTTAGCAGTCCAGGAGGGGTTTTTTTCTTCCACTGATAACAAAATACCAACATACTCTGACCCCATCTCCCTGCACAGTTTCAGAAGGCTTGAAGTCTATTAAAGGAACTTTATCTTCAGCTGATTATCATTCTCTCTACATTATGATTTCCCTAACCTATGCTCCGTACCTCAGCATGCTTCAATTTAAAGTTGCTCTCATTATACCTGTCAGTATGTCTTGTCAGGAACTCTTTTGTCAGGCCACCTGATTAGGATTTTTGATAGATTAGACCCAAAAGAGCTTCCATTTTTAACCTACTTGATGAAGAAATTGGGATTTTTCTCACATGTGCATCCCCTGGATGGAATTCCAGGTCATTAAGTGAGAATTAGGATATTGTGGAAAAAAGACCAGCCTAATCTCTCTGTTTCTTTTAATCTCTGTACATTCTCTTAGTATTTTCACTATTTCATCCATCCTTGTACCAAGATTCTTGCAGCACAGGACTTCTAGGACCTTTTAACAACAGCTTAAAGAGAACAGCAAATGACAATATTTGCCCAGATTATAGAATCATCGAATCGTAGAATGGTTTGGATTGGAAGGGATCTTTGAGATCTTTAAGAAACCTTTTCTGAACAAGCCAAGGAAGCTCTACTAAGGCTTAGTAAAAATATCTCTTCCTCAAGCCCTCTTCGGCTCTCCTTTTCCCAGTTGTGCACTTGTTTATGCAGAGCTCATTAATCAATTCAAATTATCTCCAAGCTGCAATTCCAAGCCTCATTAATATTACCAACAAATCCTTACTTACAGAAACTGTGACACAGCCTCTCACAGCATCCTCCTGGAGAACCTGGCTGCTTGTGGCTTGGATGGGTGCATGATCCCTTGGCTGATGATTGGGACCGAAGTGAAATTAAATCCAGATGGCAGCGGATTGCGTGTGTTGTTCCCCAGGGCTGCAGTGCTGGGGCCAGTTCTTTTTAACATCTTTATCAATGACCTGGGTGAGAAGATTGAGTGTACCCTCAATAAATTCGCAAATGAAACTAAATCGGGCGAGAGTGTTGATTTTCTGGGGGGTAGGAAGACTCTGCAGAGGGATCTGACCAGCCTAGATCAATAGAATAGTATGGAATAGAATAGAATCAACCAGGTTGGAAGAGACCAAATCTGAATACTTCTGGCTTGCTTAATTTGTATCTCCAAATACTTTGGATTCATAACAGACTTTTGTGAAAAATATCTAAATGTTTTAAAGTAAATAATGAGATAATTGTGACAGATCTGTGACAGAGGATGTCTGTCTCCTCAGTAAGACGGTGACAGCTCCTTGCCACTGACTTACATGTTTGAGACCCTTTAATTTCATAGAATCATAGAATTAACCAGGTTGGAAGAGACCTCCAAGATCATCCAGTCCAACCTATCACCCAGCCCTATCCAGTCAACTAGACCATGGCACTAAGTGCCTCATCCAGTCTTTTCTTGAACACCTCCAGGGACGGTGACTCCACCACCTCCCTGGGCAGCCCATTCCAATGGGCTGAGGTCAGTGGGACGAGGTTTAATAAGGTTAACTGCTGCATCCTGCACTTGGGTCACAATAACCTCCAGGCTTGGGGCAGAGGAGCTGGAAACTGTCATCAAAAAAGGGCCTTGGGGTTCTGGTTGACACCATCTAAAAATTAGCCAGCCATCTAAAAATTAGCCTAGCTCAGGTGGCCAAGAAAGCTACCAGGATCCTGGCCTGGATAAGAGATTGTGTAGCCAGCAGGAACAGGAAAGGAATTATCCCCCTGGATTCAGCATTGGTGATGCTACACCTTGAGTGCTGGGTCCTCACTCCAAGAAGGACACTGAGGTGCTAGAGTGTGTCCAGAGAAGGGCAGAAAAACTGGCAAAGGGTCTGAAGAACAGGTCTGTTGAGGAGCAGCTGAGGGACCTGGGGTTGTTTAGTCTGGAGTAGTGGAGGCTGAGGGGAGATGTCCAGCTCTTTCCAACTCCGTGAAAGGAGGTTGGAATGAGACGGAGATTGGTATTTTCTCCCCGCTATCAAGTAAGAGGGAATAGAGTTCTCAGTGACTGAAACAGAATTGAATTCACATACCAGGAGGTATTTCAGAGAGACAGAGATGTTGTGCTGAGAGCTATGATTTAGCTGCAGTCTTGGCAGACTTAGAGAATGGCTGGACTTAATGATTCAAAGGTCTCTTTCAACCAAACCAGTTCTATGATAATCTTAAATTCTTTGTCCTGACAGTAAGCATGTGGTGCTTCCAGCTACATGGATTAGTTATAATAGCTCTGTAGATTTCCTCCTTCTTTATGTTAATTTCAAAGACATGGAAAAAACTGAGGGTGGTGACAGTCACTTCCTATATATTTTGGCTGCATAGGTAGATATACAGGACCTCCTAATCTGGTTTATTTAGTAGTGAAAAAAACCCCAGCAAACTAACTTCATCCTGACAAAGTGAAGGTTCCAGGAAAATGTTATAGAAGCCTTCCAATATTTGAAAGGGGCTTCAGGGGAGCTGGAGAGGGACTTTGAACAAAGGCATGGAGTGAGAGAAGGGGCAATGAATTCAAACTGGAAGAAGCTGGATTGAGATGAGACATGAGGAGGAAATTCTTCCCCATGGGGATGGAGAGGCAGTGGGACAAGTTGTCCAGAGAAGTTGTGTAGGCTGCAAGCATGGAAATGTTGAAAGATATGTTGGATGAGGTCTTAAGCAAGCTGGTCTAGGAGGAGGTGTCCCTGCCCATGACAGGGGAGTTGGAACTAGATGATCTTTCAGGTTCATTCCAATTCAAACCATTCTAGGATTCTACGGTTGTCTTCCTTCCTGCCACTGCAACTGTAATGCAAATAGTTTCAGCAGAAAAAATGTACAACTGTTGTAGTTTAGAGCTGGTTTTCATTTCCTCATAAATATCTCTGTTAATGTTTGTGGTTCTTCCCATATGCATTTTTTTAATAAGTAAATTGGTGTTGGAAAATAAGGAGGATGGGTTTAATTATTTATTTCTTGTACTTTTCAGTAATTTTTTTTTTTTGCATAGCAAATAATACAGCCAATATTAGTTCTGTATCTCAGAGATGACAGCTTCTGTTTTCTGATTTATGCCCAGCAGATGATCAGAGAATCACAGAACTGTTTCACTTGGAAAAGCCCTCTAAGATCATTACATCCAGCTTTCAACCTAGGACTGCAAGAGTCATTAAACTATGTCCCACAGTTTCATGTCCCCATGTTTCTTCAGCACCTCTAGGGATGGTGACTCCACTACCTCCCTGAGGAACCGTGCCAGATCTCTTAGTGTCTGTACATTTAATTTCTGCATTTACAAAACTGAAGTTGCAAGTTTTATGCCTGTCTTATATTTATGAGTGATTTACAATGTAAGAGAGGAAAGGTGGAAGTTTTTAAGATGGAGCTTGATAAACTCGTGGAGATATTACCCTGCAATGTAATTTATGACAGCAGGGGAAATCAAGTTGGTGGTCTGCTGGGTCTTTAGTAGTCTTAACAGTTTTATTAACTTCTTAACTTCAAGGAACTTGTGTAGGTTTGATGAAAGTTACCAAAATTAGAAAGTCTGATATTAAGTTTGAATGTGAAAATAGCACAAGAGAGGCAATGTATTTACAAAAGCTGTTCCTTGTTGTGCTTTGCTTTATGTTGTCCAGCTTTATTCACATTCCAAGTCAAGTTTGTCATTGTATCAGCCTGATTAGATAAGAGCAGGGAATAGAGACAGAGGTACACCTCTGTTACAAAGACCAGTGGTAAGTGGCATCCCTCAGGGTTATTTACTGGAACCAGTCCTATTTAACAAGTTCTTTGGTGACATGAACAGTGGGATCGAGGCACTCTCAGCAGGGCTGCTGATGACATCAAGCTGTGTGGTCCCAATAATACACTGGATGGAAGGGATGTTATGTAGAAGGACTCAGACAGGATGGATAGATGAACCCGTGCCAACGTCATGAAGTTTAACAAGGCCAAGTGCAAGGATTTGCACCTGGGATGGTGCAATCCCAGCAAAAATAGAGGCTGGGGAAGGAGTAGCTCGAGAGCACTCTTGTAGACAGAGACTTGTGTGTGTCAGTTGATGAAAAACTCAACATGAGCTGGCAATGGTTGATGGCAGCCCAGAAACCAACTATATCCTGGGCTGCATCAAAACAAGTGTGACCAGCAGAACAAAGGAAGTGGTTCTCTGCCTCTGCTCTGCTCTGGTGAGACATTACTTGGAATACTGTGTTCATTTCTGCTGCTCTCAACAGAGGCAGGGAACTGTTGAAGCTGGTCCAGATGAGGCCACAAAGATGATCAGATGGCTGGAGCACCTCTCTTATGGAGACAGGCTAAGAGAGTTGGGGCTCTTCAACCTGGAGAAGAGGAGGCTCTGGACAGACCTCAGAACTGCATCTCAATATCTGAAAGGGACCTAAAGACAGCTGGAGAAGAGCTTGTGGTGACAGGATGAGGGGGAATGGCTTTGAGCTGGAAGAGGGAAGATTTAGACTGTAGATGAAGAAGAAATTCTTTACAGTGAGGGTGGTGAGACACTGGAATGTGTTGACCAGGGAGGTTGTAGATGACCCCTCTCTGGATGTGCTCAAGGCCGGATTGAATGGGGCCTTCAGCCACCAGTTCTAGTGGAAAGTGCCCCTGCCCATGGCATAGGCATTGGAACTAGATGATCTTGAAAGCCTCTTCCGACCCAACCTATTCTATGATTCTGTGAAGGACTTTGGAGCTTTATTGTGGTTTTTTTTTTAGGTAGCTTAACAAGCAAACGTGTTCAGAAGGTAGTAAAGAGTTTGGCTGGTGGAAAACAACAGTGTTGGTTACTTTGCAGTGTTATGGAGGGAATGTCTTTGAAATATTGCATTTTACATGAGATATAACATTCCAAAAAAGATACTGGCAAACTGAAAGAAGCTCAGAGGATGGCCAAAAAAAAAAAAAGATCAAGAAGATGAAGGGATTGATTTCTGAGGAAAGATAAAAAGAGGAAATATGATACATAACTTGACTCAGCAGTGCTAAAAGGCAAAGAGTATTAACAGACTACAAATAGCCAGTGCATTGAAATACTAAGTCAGAGAGAAATAATTCAGTTCAGGACAAGATGATGTAGCTGGAATATTGACATGAAATTGAGAAAAAGAAACTGTAAAATGAATGCCAAAGCAACCACTGCAAAATAGATTGTTTGACCTCCTGATTGAATTGGAATTAAAGTGCAATTAGAGTTGTGACGCTAATTCTGCTGATCTTTGACCACTTATAAATATTAGAGTTACAGGACAACATCGAGTCAGAAACTATCATTCTTTTATTTGATAAGCAAATAAATTCTGAGCTGTGTTTACAGGAGTGTTACTGGCAGGTTGAGGGAATCATAGAATTGTTTGGGTTGGAACAGACATCTAAGGTCATCAAGTCCTATTGTCACCACCATTTCCATTAAACAGTTGCTAAGGATCGAAGGTCTTCTTGACAGTGCTTTTGGAAGCTAAAGAAAGGAGTAAGTAAGGATGAAAAAATGTGTTCCTCGAGAGGATAGAAACTTCAGAATTAGCATGTTTGCAAGTTAAAGCTACTGTTTTTTCTTTAAAGCCATTAAAGCAGTTGGAGCATGAATTAGAATCCAGAGTTATCTTTGCTTCAGTGACAACTCCAATAACTAGGATGAAGAATTGTACGTGCATGATTTTCTTCCTTAGGGTAAGAAATACATGCTTTTACCATGAAACTCTACAGGAAGGTGAATTTGAACTTCAGTTTTTAACAGATAGCACCTGAAATTCTTTACTTCCCACTGCACAATTTTTTAAGCTTCAGAATTTTCATGACTTTCTTAGAGTTGAAACTAATCTTCGTTTGGCGAAACTGAAACCTGAACAGCTACAACTCCTAGGAAAATGAGGTACACCAGCCTTTCTACTGCAGAATAAAAGGTGTGGGAAACAGGAGAACAAGCTGCCCAGGGAAGTAGTTTCAGCTGGAAAAGAGCTTCAAGATCTTTTAGTCCAACTGTCAATCCAACATCATCAGGCCATTAAACCATGTCCCAAAGTGCCATATCTATGTGGTTTTTTAACAGCTCTGGGCATGGGGCCTCCACCACCTCCCTGGGCAGCCTGTTCCAATGCCTGGCCGCTCTTGCAGGAAAGAAAATTTGTCCTATTATCCAACATAAACCTCCCTTCATGCAACTTGAGGCCACTTTCTCCTGTCCTACAATTTCTTACCTGGGACAAGAGACCAAATCCCACCTCACTCCAGCCTCCTCTCAGAGAGTCATAAAGAGCAATGCGGTCTCCACTCAGCCTCCTCTTCTCCAAACTGAATAACCCCAGTTCCCTCAGCTGCTTCTCATCAAACATGTTCTGCAGCCCCTTCTGCATCTTCATCACCCTCCTCTGGACCTGCTCCAACATTTCAGTGACCTTCTTGTTTTGAACCCAGTGTTTGACATGTGGTCTCCCCGCCATGCTGAGTACAGAGGCACAATTGCTTCCCTACTCCTGCTTGCCTCATTATTGCTAATACAAGGCAGAATGTTGCTGGTTTTCTTGGCCATCTGGGCACATGCTGGCTAACCCTCAGTTTGCTGTTGACCAATAGCCCCGGATCCAGGGAGTTTTGAGCCACTCTGTCCCAACCTTGGAGTGTTCCTGGGATTGCTATGACCCCAGGTGTAGGATCCAGCACCTGGCCTCATTAAACCTTATACAATTTGCCTCGGTCCATCAATCCAGCCTGGCCAGATCCCTCCACAGGTCCTTTCTGCTCTCCACCAAATCAAAACTCCCACCCAGTATAGTATCATCTTCAGACTCACAAAGAGTGCACTCAATCCTGTCATCAGTGACCTGGAGAACACCAGTAGTGACTGGCCACCAAGTGGATTTAAGTCCATTCACACAATATGTTCCCTGTATTCTTGTAAGGACTTACTGGAACCAAAGGTCCCTTCCAAATAATACTATTTTACTTCATATACCTAATAAATGTGTACAGATCACTACAAGGTATTTACATGGCCATAACACTGTTACCACTACATCACTGAGCAACCTGCTCTAGTGCAGGAAATTCTACCTCACGAGGGTGATGAGGCACTAGAACAGGTTGCCTAGAGATGTTGTGGAGGCTCCAAGCCTGGTTAGTATTGAAAGCCAGCTTGAATGAAGCCTTGAGCAAGCTGGTGTAGTAGGTGTCCCTGCCCATGGGAGGGACATTGGAACTAGATGATCATGAAGATGCCTTCCAACCCAAACCATCCTATGAATCTCTAGTTGCAATGCCATTGTGGAGATAGCCTTTAAAAAAGTTTCCATTGCATTTGCAATTCAAATGACTTCTAAAATCTGCTGTCAAAGGTACAGAAACCCATCAGTGCTCCAACACTTGAATTTCAAATGGCCAACATTATTAAAACCCGAGTAAATTGTGGTTTAACATTTTATTAGTTCCACTTTCTTTCGCTTTGAGAACTCTTCAATTTATTGCATTGAATGGCTGTCCTTTGAAAGTGCCCTGATTATGTTGCCCTTGCAATTCCAGAAGTCATATTTTAAAAAGGTCAAAATGTTTATCTTTATAACAGAAAAAGTCATAGCTACTTATTGGTCTTGAAGTTGTTTCCTGTTCTGTTCCCCTGATGTTAATTTCAGTGCTTGGCTTCCTTCTTCTCATCTTGTCTTAAGAGGTATCTACTTTTGATGTATATAATTCAAGACAAACAAAAATCAAATCGAATTTGATCTTCTAAATACATTGCTAAATGAATCTCTTCTCCTTACCTCTACATTTTGAAAAGGACACTGCTTCTTTGGAGTTGCTGATGGAGGAATAGACCCTTTTGGTGCATACCTCACTGCTCTTCTGGAATTATCTTTTTTGTTCTCTGGTTTTCACACGCACACACACACAAAAAGTCAAAGCTTGGGCTTTTAAGTGCTGAATACTTTTTTGATGGCCCTAAAGGTTTTCCTTTTGTAATCATTTTAACCTGTTCTCTGTTTTATTCTCCAAAAACTTCTTTTGATAACTCAAGAGAGAAGCTTTGATCCCTGCAGCAGAGCATGGTCTCATTCACAGTTGATAAGTTATAGAATTATTGAATTGTTTCAGTTGGAAAAAAAACCTTCAAGATCATCAAGTCCAGCAGTTCTCTAACTCTGCCAAGGCTGGGACTAAACCATATGTCTCAGCACCACATCTCTGCCTCTTTCAAACACCTCCAGGGATGGGAACTCAAACACATCTGTGGGCAGTCTGTTCCAGTCTTTGAGAACCTTTTCAGTTAAAAAGTTTCTTCTCAGATCCAGCCTGAACCTCCTCTGGTGCAATTTCAGGCCATTTTCAATTGATCTATCCCTTGATAGTAGGGAGAAGAGACCAATTCCCACCTCCCTCTAACCCCCGTTCTAGGGAGTTGTAGATGAGACCTCTCCTCAGCTTTTTCTTCTCCAGACTAAGCAGCCCCAGCTCCCTCAGCTGCTCCTCACCTGACCTGTTCTCCAGACTCTTCACCGGTGTCTTTCTCCTTCTCTGGACATGCCGTATCCCCTCAATGTTCTTCCTGTAGTGAGGAGACCAAAACTGAGCCCAATACTCAAGGTGTGATCTCACTAGTGCTGAATCCAGAGGGACAATCACTTCCCTGATCCTGCTGGTGACACTATTCCTGATTCAAACCAGAATCCTCTTGCCTTCTTGGCCACCTATGTACACATTGGTTCATCAATCCACACATCATCTCATACGCAGAAGACAGTAGAAAACTCTGAATGCTTTGTTCCAGTAGCCTTCCTGTCTGCATTGGGCTGCAGTGCTCAGACTACAGCTGTCACCTCATCTGATACCTACTGAAATCCCAGCCGAGTGTGGGGCTGCCCAGTACCTTCCCACCACACACACGTATTTATTTGTATACATGCTTTTCTGGTGCTCTTGAGAAATGTAGTTCCTACCAGTTGCCATGGTTGCTGCCTACAATCTTAATAAACATCTTCAAGTGTTTTGAAAAGTGCACAGAAATACCATCCAAGGCTGGCTGCCAGCTGGAAGAGTTTTCTAAAAGAGTGCACTTGCTCACCAGGGGTTTCCCATAATACGTCTCCAGCTGGCATCCTGCCCTGCTAGACTGGAGCCTCTGGGAGGGCAAAGCTGTACCTGTTGTTGGCAGATATGATCTGACAGTAGGGGTAGGAGTGTCCCAGGAAGAGCTGTTAACAATTTCTTCAAGCCTAGGCATTTTCTGTGCTGTTCCTTCCATTGCAATATTTTTATGCATGGTAGAAATCTGCTTACTTAAAAAAATAACAATAAAGAAATGATTTTTTTCCTCCAGGTTATATAAATCATAGAATCACAGATCATAGATTCATGGAATGGTTTGAGTGGAAGGGACCTTAAAGATCACCGAGTTCCTACACACTCTCAATAGGTAGGGACACCTTACACTAGACCAGGTTGCTCAAGGGCTTGTTCAACCTGGTCATGAACACATCAAGGGAGGGGACACCCACAGCCTCCTTGAGCAACCTGTTCCATTTCCACACCACTCTCACTGTAAAGAATTTCTACCTAATCTCCAGTCTAAATCTCCTCTATTCCAAGTCAAAGCCATTTGCTGTCATCCTGTCACTACAAATCCTCATACAACATCCCTCCCCATCTTTCTTGTAGGCTTCCTTCAGCTACTGGAGGGCCATTCAATGGTCTCTTTCCCAGTCTGAACAGCCTCAACTCTTGCAGCCTGTCCCCACAGGGGAGATGCCCCAGCCCTATGATCATATTTGTGGTCTCCTCCAGAGCCACTCCAGCATTTTCATGCCCTACTTGTGTTCTGAGCACCAGAAACAGAGGCAGGACCCAGGTGGAGTCTCATCAAAGCAGAGCAGAGCAGAGCAGAGCAGAGAAACAGAATCATCTCGCTTGTCCTGCTAGTCACATATCTTTTGATGCAGCACAGGACAGGGCTGGCTTCTGAGCTTCCAGCAACCATTGCCAGCCCATGTTGAACTCTTCATCAATTGACATCCCCAAGTCATTCTACTTGATACTGCTCTTGAGACACTTCTTGCACAGCCTATATTTAAATTCAAGGTTGTCTCACTAGATCTGGGAGCTGTACAATTTCTATTGTTAGCACAGAGTAGCATTGCAGCTTAACAGTGACCTGTAATTCAGGTGTCCAGTAGTTCTTTCAGAACTTTCATTGGTTCCTTCAATTAATACTGATTGTACAATGATTAAGAGTTGCAGCTTCCTAAGTAGTTCAGGGCCATAACTTTGATAGGATAAAGAAAAACTTTTTGTGCTTCACAAGTTCCCAACTTAATTTTCAGAATCTCATTGAAGGATCTCATTGAAGGGCAGCAGCATCCTGACCCATATCAACAATAGCACCAAGGCCAGAGGAAATGGTCTCAAGTTGCAGCAGGGGAGATTTAGGTGTATATAAGAAACTTCTTGACTGATAGGTTTCTCAAAGAATAGAACATTTTGCCCAGGAAGGTGGTTGAATCCCCATCCCTGGAGGTGTTGTTCATCAGTCATATTCATAGCGATATCTAAGATCAACCAGAAATTCAGGTCAGTGGAACAGGAAAACACATGAAGTTCTTCCCCATGAGAGTGGTGAGACACTGGAACAGGCTGTCCAGAAAAGTTGTGGAGGTTCCAGGTCCAGCAGTGTTCAAAGTCTCATTCTCTGAAGACTTTCCAAACTCACCTGGATGCATTCCTGTGCAGACTACCCTAGGTGATCTTGCTGTAGCAGGGGGATTGGACTCGATCTCTCTGGAGGTCCCTTACAACCTCTAACATTCTGTGATTCTGTGATTCTCAGATGGGACCTTGAGCAAGCTGGTGTGGTAGGAGGTGTCCCTGTCCATGGATGGTGGGTTAGAACTAGATGATTCTGAAGGTCCTTTCAACCCCCAAAAGTTTATGATTCTATAGCTAGGCAAATAGTGGCCTTCTGGTATCTGAAGGGGGCCTACAAAACACGTGGGAAGGGGCTTCTGATAAGAGTTTGTAGTGATGGGATGAGAGGAAATGTCTTTGAGTTGGAAGAGGGGAGATTTAGACTGGAGAGTAGGAAGAAAGTCTTTACAGTGAGGGTGGTAAGAAGCTGGAACAGGTTGCCCAGGGCAGTCATAAATACCCACTCCCTGGAGGTGTTCCAGGCCAAGTTGTTCCTTGGCCAACCTGGTCCAGTGGAAGGTGTCCCTACCTGTGGCAGGGGTTTTAGAACTAGATGATCTTGACGGTTCCTTCTAGCTGAAACCATTCTACCCAGCTGTGAATTTTCCATCTGGACATTATTGGTGTCATAGCCTTGCTCAGATTGTTTGTTTTTTTTTTTTTTATTTTAACTGGTGATAGTTCATAGAATCATAGAATGGTTTAGGTGGGAAGGGATCTCAAAGATCACCTAGTTCCAACCCCCTGCTGTAGGCAGGGACACCTCCCACTAGAACAGGTCGCTCAAGTTCTCTTATTAATTACTTTTTTTAGTTTTAAATGGTTTTATGTGATATAAATGACAACAGCATTGGATTATCTGCTCAGCAAACAAACTGTATGTGGTTTGTAGCAGAATATCAGATCATTTGACACATCTAGAAGAGAAAAATTCCTTAAATTTAAATAAACATCATTAAAGCAGTTTGAAGAATCTCGTTACTGACAACATCTTCCATCCTCCTTATGGCAATATTTTCCATGATCTTACTATATTAAGGGTCAGCTATAGTTGCTGGCTCAAAGAAGACAAATATCTCAAAGTAGATCTGCAGTACAAGAAATATTTCTGGTTGCTGGCAGGATTTTACACAGCAAGCCACTGCAACAGCAGGGTTCTTGCTACAGCTCCTGTGATCGTGCTGACTTGTTATCAGCCAGCATTTGCTAGTAATGGAGTCTTATCTAGGCTTTGGGATGATGTACAGCCTTCTTTAACTATCTCCATGCCTGAAGAAACCAAGACATACTAGACATGAAGTTGCTTCAGGGGAGGTTTAGGTTTAATATCAGAAAAAAAACAAAATCTTGACTTTTAAAAGAGTGGTCAGGCATCAGAACAGGCTGCTCAGGGAGAGGATGGAGTCACCATCCCTTGAGGTGTTCCAGAAAAGTGTGGACAAGGCATTTTGGGGCATGGTTTAATGGTCATGATGATGTTGGGTTGATGATTGAACTTAATGATCTTAGAGATCTTTTCTGACCAAAATATTCTATCATTTGGTGATTCTATCATTTCTACCATACACTTGTTAATTGTGAGGCTTTCTGCCCAGGTAGATGCAAAGCAAAATCTTCTTTGCTTCTCCCATTTTCCTTACTCCTTCCAGAGCAATTAACCTAAATTATTAGAATCTGCATTGGAAACAATTACTCTATGAGCAGGGAAAATAATTAACAGGATTTGCTGAAGGCTATGTTAGTGAAGAAAGCTTTGTACATGGGGCTGCAGGGCAACCCAACACATTATAGAATGATGTGAAGGTGCTGAAATGTTAAAATAAGAAAACAAAAAAATCACAGAATCCCAGAAGCAAAATGCTCACCACAGGTGCATCAGCTAGGATGTAGAGATGGACAGAACTGAATCAGTTTACTTTAACTGTATGAGATTCATCAAGGCTGTGATGGTTTGGGTGTCCCCCGCCCCCCACACTTTAGAAATCACCCAGACTAGACTCAGCTGGCTCTGGAAATTTGAATGAAGCTTATAATTACAGCTGGCACAATTTACAAGCAGATAGTTACAGTATATACAGTTATAGACAGAAATAGACAAGGTAAAAGGTAATACAGACACAACTCCCCTCCCAGAAACCTGAGTCCCCAGGAGGGGCTCTCAACCACCCCTCACCTTCCCCCTACCCCTCTCAACCTTACCCCAGTCCCAAGGAAGAATGGAGGCTTGGCCAGGAGGATTAAGGAAGCAAAGGTGAAATCAGCCAAAGTAAATGGAGGGTGAGGTTAGAAAGCAAGATGGAGTTCAGCCAGCAGCCACAGCCCTCCCCAGCAGGCAAAGCAGAAGAGCACAGCCCAGCACGCAGTGCAGAGCAAAAGTGACCTAATCTTTGTTTTGCCTTCCTTCTTTACACATCTCAGCAAGACTGTGAGGGAAGTAGACACCGTTGTTTTAATTTCTCAGCCTATGATCTAGTCCTTCTCACCAAAACATCCTAGCTAGGCTCAAACTAGCACAAAGGCCAAGTTCTAGGTCCTGCACTTGGATCACAGCAAAGCTATGGGGCAGAGTGACTGGAAACTGCCCAGCAGAAAAAAGACCTGTGGATTCTGGTTGGTAGTCAGCTAAAGATGAGCCAGTGTGTGGCCAAGCATGCCAAGAACATCCCAGCCTCGATTAAGAGTAGTGTGACCAGAAGGAGCAGGGCAGTGATTGTCCATCTGCACTGGTGAGGCCACACCTCAAATACTGGGTTTAATTTTCAGCCCCTCACTACAACAAGGACATTGAGCTACTGGAGCATGGCCAGAGAAGGGTGGTGAAGCTGATGCAAGGCCTGGAGACAGGGCTGGTGAGGAGCAGCTGAGGGAACTGAGGCTGTTGAGCCTGGAGGAGACTGAGGAGAGACCTCATTGCTCTCTACAACTCCCTGAAAGGAAGCTGGAGTGAGGTGGGAGTTGGTTTTCCCTTTGTATAACAAGTGATATGGACAGAGGAATTGAGTGCACCCTCAGTAAGTTTGCAGATGACACCAAGCTGTGTGGCACAGCTGACTTGCTGGAGGGCAGGGATGCCATCCAGAGGGACCTGGACAGGCTGGAGAGGTGGGCCCAGGCCAACCTCATGACGTTTAACAAGGCCAAGTGTAAGGTCCTGCACCTGGGTCGGTGCAATCCCAGGCACAGATACAGGCTGGGTGATGAATGGCTGGAGAGCAGCCCTGAGGAGAAGGACCTGGGGGTCTGGGTCGACGAGAAGCTCAACATGAGCCGGCAGTGTGCACATGCAGCCCAGACAGCCAACCGAGTGCTGGGCTGCATCAAGAGAAGTGTGGCCAGCAGGGCAAGGGAGGTGATTCTCCCCCTTTACTCTGCTCTCGTCAGACCCCACCTGGAGTACTGTGTGCAGTTCTGGAGCCCCCAATACAAGAAGGACATGGAACTGCTGGAGCGGGTCCAAAGGAGAGCCACGAAGATGATCAGAGGGCTGGAGCAGCTCTGCTATGAGGACAGGCTGAGAGAGTTGGGGCTCTTCAGCCTGGAGAGGAGAAGGCTTTGAGGAGACCTTATAGTGGCTTTCCAGTATTTGAAGGGAGCCTACAGGAAAGCTGGGGAGGGACTATTTACACGGTCTAGTAATGTTAGGATGAGGGGGAATGGGTTTAAGCTGGAAGAGGGGAGATTTAGACTGGATGTTAGGAGGAAGTTCTTTACAGTGAGGGTGGTAAGGCACTGGAATGGGTTGCCCAGGGAGGTTGTGGATGCTTCCTCCCTGGAGGTGTTTAAGGCCGGGCTGGATGAGGCCTTGAGCAAGCTGCTCTAGTGGGAGGTGTCCCTGCCTATGGCAGGGGGTTGGAGCTGGATGATCCTTGAGGTCCCTTCCAACCTAAACCATTCTATGATTCTATGATTCTATGATAGAAGGAGGGGAAATGGCCTCAGATTACACAGGGTGATGTTTAGCTTGGATCTGAAGAGAAATTTCTTGACTGAAGAGATTCTCAAAGACTGGAATGGGATGCCAAGGGAATTGGCTGAATCTCAATCTCTGGAGGTGCTTCAGGGAGGTAGAGATATGGTGCTGAGAGACATGGTTTGGCACCAGCCTTGGTAGGTTGGAGAACAGTTGCACTTGATCAGCTTTGAGGTGTTTTCCAGCCAGACCAATTAAGTGATTCTATGATTCTAATTAGCAGGCTGTCCTTATATAACAATGAACGGATTAAATCACACATTCCAACAGGAAAGTTTATGTTCCTCTTTCGGTGTTAATTTTTGGAACATATGTTTTCAAAGCAGCTTCTATTTCACATTTCACAGATTCTCAGTATCACAGAGCGCATCAGGTTGGAAGGGACCCTCAAAGGTCACCTTGTCCAACCCCCTTGTGGTCAGCATGGACACCTCTAAATAGAACACAGACACTTCCAAATAGATCAGGCTGCCAAGGGCCATGTCAAGCCTAACGTTGAATGCCTCCAGGGAGGGAGCTTCAACCACATCCCTGAGCAACCAGTTCCAGTGTTTTACCACCTTATTGTAAAGTTCATTCTAATCAAAGCTATCTTAAAGGCTTTTCTTTCTTTCTTTTTTTTTTTTGTTTTCTGGTGTAAATAGTTTATTGAGTCAAGCTTTGCACTTTTGGGACATCTTGAACATTAACATGCTACATTTTCACACAAAACGTGTGTTTTGTAGGCTAAAAATAATTTTATAAAAGCATAGAATCATGGAATGGTTTAGGTTG